>JAMZAV010007745.1:0-28550 GCA_024449915.1 Sweltsa coloradensis | reverse complement strand
CGCACAGCAGCAGCCTCGCACTCGCAGTAGGTCTGTTGTTCTTGTCGCAGGCGGACGTATTTTGTCTCCGCTCTTCGTTCTGTTCTTGTTTGGTCTCCATAGTATTTGAAGTTGTCTTCTGATTCTGCTGAATGTGTTCGATTTACGAGACAGACGAGTACACGGCACCCTCGAAAGCACTCAAATTCAGATGTAAGACTCTCTGGAGAAAAATTGAAACGACATACGAGAATTCTAAAATGCACAAGGCACATATATTTTTATGCAGAAAAACATACAACAAACAGAATTGATGTATGTAATAAACTCAACTATAAACCATTGTTACGAATAAAGTCGACGCAAATCAATTCTGTTTGTTGTATGTTCTTTTACATAAAAATATCTGTGTCTTGTGCATTTTAGAATTCTCGTATGTCGTTTCAATTTTTCTCCAGAGCATTGTACATTTGAATTTGAGTACATACGGGCGTGCAAAGGTCACAATTGTCTAGTGATGACTCTTAAGGGAATATTTGTTCTGTCCAGACTGAAAGGTTTTGTTCAGTGCATACTATTTCTTTCTACTCAGTAAAGCGTGTGATCTCAGTGTTGTGCTCCATCAGTTCCGTCCGCTGTGCAGTTTATGTTTGGTCAGTGTTAGATTCTGTTAACTGAGAGATAGTACCTTGACTCCTATCAAGGTTGCGCATTTTCTGCGCTGTTTTTTTTCATCGAGTTGTACATTTAATTTATGTTTTTAGATTGAAAAACTAAATAGGATTATTTAAATTCCAACTTCGTGTCCGCCTTAATACACTTATAGAAATTTTTTGAGAAGATTCCTACACTTGACATGGGCACTGATAACTCTACTTTTAAGTGCCCTAAAACAACACTAACTAACTTAACTTTGTTGTTTTATGTGGTTTGCTTGTCAGTATGGTAGTAGCTTGTTCCATGGTTTGTTTCCCTGATCTGTCGACGTGGAATGTGGGTGCACTGTGGCCACGACGTTCTTACATGGCGCCATTTCTGGCACAATTTAATTCTAACTACACATTGGAAATAAGTTATTGGCACTAATAACCTTATTATTGTGTGCCCTTAACCCGGAATAAGTAACAAGTATTTTTGCTCAATGGAGGTAACTTGTGGCTAGTTTTTTAAAGTCTTTATTGCCATTGTCACAAGGCTGTTGCGGGGTGAATGGTATTTTTTCAAATATTCCGATTACTTTTTTGAGCCTATATTCTACACCATTATTTAAACATGATAATTACGAATATGATTGCCATTCTTTTGGATTAGATAATCATTTCGTAAATATGAAATTGATCGCAGCGTCGTCGGCAAGTGCGGCCTCGATCGTATCTGGGTTATTTGAAACGCGTCCTGCAGCCTATGCGGTCTGTACTACTTGTTCGCTCCACTTGCTGGAGAACTGTCCACAATGCCTTACATGTGGCCCTAATTACAAAGCTTGCAGTGGATTTTTCAACTCAAAACGAACCTGCACCTGAAAGTGAAATATTGGTCCATATATATTTATTTAAACATGTACGGTCTAGGCCTAGGTACATTCATTGTTTTTTTTTAATTGTAGTAGGCTTGAGTGTAAACATACCTGAGAATAACAGCAAGTCTGTGTTAACGGAATTCGACGACTGTCTTTCGTTTTTGATGGCCCAACAAGCCGAAGTAGTTCATCAAACTGCAGAACTGACATTCTAGTAAACTTAAAAACATCATGATCCGTCAGTCTCATTTCTTGGAGAAGATTGTTGTAAAAACCTTGACTCTCGCGTTTCTGAAATATAGGTCTGACCCACCATCCGAGGCCTTCTTAGTCTCTGTCTAGGCCTATTATTTCGCAAAAGTAATTGTATTGCGATTAATGCTGCCATAACACCCATTTCCCAAAACAATTCTTCATCATCCATGATTACAAAATTAATGAATAAACCTTATATTTTAAATAAATAATAATCCATAACCTCAACTACACACAAGCCATAAAATGACATTTACAATTCACTGCTAGCAATATACTTTTACACTAGTAAAAACAAGCAGTGAAATCATTGCGATGCTTAATTTTTAACGTGTCGTTATGTGTATTTTAAAGGTCACTTGCCCAGGTTCATACAGAACTTTCTTCACGATAGAACATTTAAAGTGCGGATAAATAGGATAAATAACATCGTATCAGACAAATATGAATTGCAAACGGGAGTTCCTCAAGCATCTGTCCTTTCGGTTCCCCTGTTTGCAGTCGCAATAAACAGTGTCACCTCGTGCATTCCTAAGTCCATCATGTCCAACTTATTCGTCAGAGGATTTTTCATAGGTCGGTCAACATTCAACGTCAACGGTCAACGGACATCTGCAGATTGCATTGAACAACATTGGTGATTGGGCCCAAGCACGTGGCACAAAATTTTCTGCCGATAAAGCACAATGCACTCACTTTTGTCGTAGTCGGAATATTCACGTAGATCCACGTCTTACCCTAAACGGTGTGCAACTCGGATTTAAACCACACGTTTGCGTTCTTGGCTTGGAGTTTGATACTAAACTAAATTGGAGATATCACGTCACAGAATTGCGCTCACGATGTATGTTGAAATATTAGATAGGGGAGAGGGGGGCACATGTGGACTGATTTTTTCATTTGCTCATAAAAGACCCAAAATAAAAGTTTTTTTAGATTTTCCTTTTGTAGGTGATTTGTTGGGTCTTTACCATGCATTTAACACTAAAGTCATTTTTTTCATAATTACATTTGTACTAGAACTTTTTATTTTTAAAATGTATTACAATTGTCCACATGTGCCCCTCAAGGGGCACATGTGGACTGCCTAGGGGCACATGTGGACACATTATAAAAGTAACACAAATGAGGTAATTAACATTAATTTAGGCTTAAGACAATTTAAGTTTAATAATAATAAGCCATTATAATAGTTTATAATGAAGTAAATAAAGTTTATTTGATATTGTAATCTTTAAGATCTACAGAAAAAGCGAAATTTCCAGCGGCTCGAGCTGTACCGCCAACCAAAAATGGTTCTGGTAGCTTAGCAATGATATCGTCACGGTCAACTTCCGTTTGATCCTCACTCTCGGGAAACTTAAATTGGTTGTTGCCAGTGTTTTTGCGAAGCCACTTGACTAGCAAAACTTCACGTGATACAACTTTCTCAATCCGCCCTACATAAAAGAGTTTAGTTTTTTTAGTGTGAAATTTGGCAAGGACAAATTCATTCGCACAAAGAGTTTCGTCATGAAGAAGTGTGGGAAGCTCAACGTTCTCTTCGTCAGAAAGACTGTCTATTCCCATATCTTCATCATCTAATCCAAAGCTAGCTTCCGATTCAGAACTAGAGTCTGTAGGCCTGGGCACAAACACAGTTTGATTTTTAAATTTCAATTTTTTTGCAGTTGCACTTTTACGATTGAGCTTTGGAGCTCTGATGGATTGCATTTCTTGGAGTCGATTTTTTTCTGGTGTATCCGTATACACTCTCGATTTCCCTTTTCGACTTTGTACTTGACGCTTCCTTGGCTCGGCTTTTTGAAATGGACGAACAGTCTCTGGCGTCAACTTTGTAGGCACAGGGTGTACACATTGTAGGTCTACTGACGTTGAAGGCTCATTTGGCTTAAGCCTACTGGTGGAAGCAATAACTTCATCTACAGGCCTACCTAAAAGTGCAAGCAAAAACACATAAGAATTTTGTTGAGTTGGCAAGTCTAATTAAAGGAGGAATATTTTTGATGAACTTACCTTCTTGCAGGCCTACAGCTGTTGCTTGTGTTGCAGTAGCATTTGTAGTAGCGGGATCTAAACGATCTGTCACATAGGATCCCATGAAATCTTCGTCTGAAAACACTAGCTTGTTTACAGGCCATATTCCGGGAGTAGAGAATGATTTTGTGATGTTATGAACAGTGAAAGATTGTAAGTAGGGCCTGGCTGTAAGTTCTGCAACATCATAAATGGTTATTCTCTTTGATTTACTGGTAGCCAGCCAGTCATTGAAAGCCACTTTCAACTTTCCCTTAAATGGACCAAACACTGCCACGTCCAGTGGTTGAAGCCGGTGCGAGCAATGCGGGGGGAATGAAACCATAACTATTCCGTTGTCTCTGGCATACGATATTGCATCAAGTGAACAATGGCTTTCGTGGTTATCAAGAAGTAACAATATTGGATTATTCTTACTAGAATGTGTGAAGATATGGATATGCTTCAAGACATCAACAAATATTTCAGAATTCATCCAACCGCTTTGTGCTGCTCGGCCCATACTGCCTTCTGGAGCACCTTTCAAGAAGTTGTCTTTGTAGTTTTTCCTGGGGAAAACATAACAAGGAGGAACTGTATTACCGGCAGCAGAAATAATGCCGCAAAACGTCACTAATTCTCCTCTTTCAGCGGAGACTGCTTGGCCAACTTGTTTTTTACCACATTTGGCAATTACACGAGGACTTTGCTGCACTGTTGTTACACCGGTCTCGTCGATATTAAAAATTCTCTCTGGTGTAAACTTATATCTTTTCATAACGTCATCATAATTGTGGAAGAACTCGGCAACATTAGTTTTATTAAAACCGGTTGAGCGTGCGAGACTTGTATTCTCAGGTTTACGCAGGGAAAGATTGGGATGACGTTTCATGTAACTTTTCATCCAGTCCACTCCACTTTGTTTCATTTCATTCCATTTTTCCGGAATCTTCTTCTTTAGTATAACAGCGTAATCATATGCGAGAGTTCTTGCCTGCTGATAGGTCAAACCATAATGCATGCTTGAAGATTTTAAAAAATAATCTTCAAGATCTTTTTCCTCTGCAGTAGAAAATACCTGGTGACTCGTATATTTCGACCCATAACGGCCCAAGTCAGGAGGCCTATCGATCTCCATATCACTATCGTTTCCCGAATCGCTATTTACAGCGGCAATTCTAGCCCTTTCCTGTTTGACTCTCTTAAAAAGCATAGACTTTGTCAGATTGTACCTTGTTGCAGCCTCACGTATAGGTACGTGATCAATTATAACACAGGCAGTGGCCTTCGATACATCTTCTTCCACTATCGAGGAACGCTCCGTTTTCCTTACGTAATTCCTGACCATTCTGAAAGCAAGTTAAATATTGCTTAGACTAATTAGGTCTACCCAGATATCACACTCCTAGTCTTACATCAGCTTAATGTCTCCAATGACTTAGGAAGCCTACTTAGGGATAGGGCCTAACTTTAAATCTAGGCCTAAGCATGGGCCTTAAACTGGTCCAAAGCCTAGGCCCAATAACTATTACTGTAGGGCATAGCCTACAAATAAAATAAGTCTAGACTTACTTCAGAAGGTGTACATTGAAGTAATTATTGTTTTAAAGGCATTTAACCATAGAAATACATTGTCCACATGTGCCCCCAAAATATGTCCACATGGTGGCTTAAAACCATATTTCACATTCCAATTATTTTCTAAATTCCATTTAAAGGTTAGAATAAAAACAATACTTGATTAATAAACTTCATGAATGTATGTTTTTAGAATAATATAACTCAAATTATAAACAAGCTTATTAGAGTGGATGCTAACAGATATAAAATGTTGGCCAAACTTACTTTCAGGAGCCCAGAAATGTGATGTTGTATTCCTCTGCCATACAGCTGTGGAATGATGTGAAACTTGCTAGGAATTGTAGAAACACAGTTTGCACCACACTTGATTTTTGCGGGAATTTTAAAACAAGTAGAACATCCTTATATTAGCTTGTCCACATCTGCCCCATGTCCACATGTGCCCCCCTCTCCCCTATCCTTAAAGTTCTTAGTAACACTTAATGGGGTGCGGACAGGACATGTCTTTTGCGAATATATGGTTCAATGGTCAGGTCCGTAATGGACTATGCCTGTTGGGTCTACTCGTCGGCCTGTAATTCCATCTTGAAACTCACCACAGTCACCACAGTGGTCTCCGGCTGGCGCTGGGTGCATTTCAGACGAGCCCCGTTCTCAGCCTGTACGCTGAGGCAGAAATGACCTCCCTCGCAGAAAGACGGAATTACTTGTTGGGCAGATACGTATTGAAGATCTGGGCAATGCGTAACTACCCATCTCATGACGCTCTTTTTGATTAGAGATTTGTCCCGTCACTTCGATACCAAACCATTGGCGACCCTTCCAGTAGGATTACGTTGAAGACATCTTTTTAGAGTTTTAAATTTTGATGTACCCAATGTATTGAGTTTCGTTTTGAGCCGAAACCCTCCATGGCTACTTCCGGAACCTGAAATTCGTTTCGACCTTTGCCGATATAATAAGTCCACAACATCAGATGTAATTTTCCAAAGAAGTTTTCAAGCTATTTGTCACGAATACCGTACCTTTAAATTCATTTTCACTGATGGATCTAAAACTGGCTCGAAGGTTGGTTGTGCTGCAGGTTAAGTATGTTCTTGCGTTCACTGGCTAGGTGCCTATAGTGTTGACTGCAGACAGCAGGGCATTGTGCTATATGTTTTGCTGTATCGCACGTGTGGATTGTCGGTCTGCTATGGCCGAATATGGAAATTAGTATTGCTAGGTGCATACAGGATGGTTATTCTTGGGAGCAATCGTTTTTGATTGTTATATTTTGAGATGGGTACTTTCGTACCTGGCTAAGATAATTGTAGTTTTCCTTTTCCCTGGCTGGGAAACAAATTTAGGTCGCAGTGTAATGTTCTAGGTGGACATGCTTACGTCATAGGTCACACAGTGGGGTACAGGTGTACGTGTTTATACTGGTTGTAACTACTGTTTGTGGACTTTTGACTAGGGCGTCAGTCCCTTTGGATCACTGTCATTGCCCCGTTTTGTTTCTGCCATTTTCATGTCGTCAGGTGGAGTGTGAGTAAGCAAGTGGATGGTATGTGACAAGGTAGGGGGCTCGTGACCCCGAAATTGTTGTTAGTGGCTGGCAGGGGTGGTTTCTTCGTGGTGTTTTGTGCGAGGGGTGTCCGGAAAGCTAGTTTTACGGTTTTTATAATAGTTAGGGTTATTAATTACTCGCTTTCAGCTTGCAAGTTCGAACGTTTCATATTTAGGTTTATTTCGTAAACATATAATATATTGCATAGTATATTATGGTACATTTTTAATATAAGTTAGGTTTAGGGAACGGTAGGACACCCTCTGTTTGTCTATTTATTTTTCTGGTAGTCAAAGGTGTGAAGCGCTGGTTTGGTTTGGAAAGAAGTAGGTTACTTGCTAATTCTGTAGCTTCGGTTGGCGTCATCTTGGTCTGAGATTGAACTTTGATTTACTGTATTGTTTTTTTCTTTGTTAATTCCTGTTGCTGTTTCAGATTAGAGGATTTTTTTTTTTTTTAATGGTGGAGAACAACTAATTTGGTCAAGGTCGGCAGACGTGAAAAGTTATATCGCAGTGTCAAGAGTAGGCTTATGTATAATGCTGAGCTTGTCAATTGTCGGTCAAAGCCTTGTTTATTTACACAGTCATTTAAATTCACCTTGAGATTTTTAGTGGGTCGGCAATAAATTAATTGTTGAGTTCATGAATGCAGCAGAGGTATAAATTCAACATTTTTTATGTGAGCAAAGTGCTAACGTGGGTTCTATCTGATTTGAAAGTCGACACAAAGTTGGTAAAAGAAGTGCAAAAATTCACTGTTTTTTTTCTTTTCACGTAATAAAAATGTAAGTTAATTTGGTTAAAATTATTGATGGAATTGTCTTGATGATTGTAGATGTTCAATTGTGTTATATTATTTTATCTATTCTGGAATCTCTGTTCACAGTTTATTTAATAAATTGTTGACAAGTAATTGCTTTGCTACAAATCAAGATTGGAAGGTAACTTCCCTTAAAATTCATGAATTATTTTTGTTATTGTGTAATGGATAAACCTAGCTTATTGATTTTAAATGTTTATTTCGTTTAGTTCAGTGAATATATTGTCAGTGAATTTTATCTCGAATTTTGCTGACGTTAATTGCTTTTTAATATGAGTTAAAGCTATTAATATTTTATAATAGCTGTTGTTTGTTATTTTGCTGCGGTCGCACATTCAGTCTTAGTTACGTGCGCTAAGTGTTATGTCAACTGTTTCTTGTTATGATTAGTAATAGTGAGAAAGCACGTGGCGTACGAGTTGTAAAACGCGTGGCCATTAGTACAAGAACAATCTGCTGTTGGATTTCATTCATGTTTCAGATGAAGACCTTGCTTTCTCGAATGGTGACGAGTGATGGAGGAAACGGCAGTACATGCCTGCTGAAACTGACGGACCGTGGGAATTTGTTACACATACATGTTACAAACAGGGTTGTCCAGTTGTATGACCAGTCTCCATTATTTCCTCTCACCCTACATCCGAACACCCAGTCCTTGAAGCCTTGCACCTGCATGGTCAGCCCACACTCCCCGGCCTTCAGGCCCCGCCCCTTGTAGCTATACGACTTGACCCCCCAGTCCAGGTACAACACATTTGACCGGGTCTGAGGTCTTTGGCTCAGGTCCTTTACCGGTTACACTACAAAACAATACAATTAACTAAATAAATAAAAATAACTAAGTAAATTGTATTTAAAGTCTACCCACTCAGTTATATAACTGATTTTCAGAAGAATTTCGACGTACAACAGGTCGGAACCTGAAGGCAGCTCGCAACAGACTGGCTTGCCCTCCATACATGTGTAGACGCCACGCTCTCTCCTTCAAGTCTGCACCCCTTGGGCCACCCAGGGATTGACCACATACATCCCGCCCAGGACACTTGCTTTCGAGCCCTGGGCATGATATGTTACATTCTCCCTTTGACATTACTGTCTTGACATTGCTATTTAGCCTTTGCCGTGGATTATTTCTTAATCCCGACCTGCACGACCCATATAAGGACTTCCTAGGTGCTTCCTCAGTCATAGATGTCGTCTTCGCGGGCCATCAAATTCCAACTCGCAACCTTCTTGCGGTTTGGCCCGTGAATAGGCTAGTTTTTCTCCCTGAAACTAATGGCGAGCTCTGAGTCGTCGTCGGGAAACTTTCCCCTTCCCTTTGACCTCCCCGACGGCGACGACAATGACAACACGGACCATTAGCCGAAATAACACGATTTTTAGGAATGATATTTGATACAAAGTTATCGTGGAGGCCACATATCTAACAGCTACGAACCAAGGGTTTTAAAGCCTTGAACATCCTACGAGTGCTCAGCAATACTAATTGGGGAGCTGATCGTACAACCATGTTACAGCTTTATCGCTCCCTTATCAGCTCTAAGTTGGATTTTGCTAGTTTTATTTATGATTCGGCTAGACCTTCTTATATCAAGACGTTGGATACAGTTCACTACACTGGTATAAGGCTATCCACAGGAGCTTTCCGTACGAGCCCTATTCCCAGTCTTCTTTGCGAGTCTGCAGAACCATCTCTATCCTCCAGAAGAAAGTACTTAATGCTTAATTACATCGCCTCATTAAAAGGATCTCCTACAAACCCAGCTTATAAAGCAGTTTTCGACCCTCCATTTCAAAATTGGTATGAAGTTCGCCTGAAGGCCTCGAGACCGGTGGGCATCCGCTCCCTGGAACTACTACAGGCCTTAAACATTACACTTCCCCTTGTTTTCTATAAATCAAATGGGGCAATCCCACCTTGGACACTAAACAAACCATGCTGCATAACACAGCTCTCAAAACACAAAAAGGCCACCACATCAAACATACAATATCAAGCACTATTCAACGAAATCCGATACAACTACAAATATTTCAGAAATATTTTTACAGACGGTTCAAAAGTGAACAATTCAGTCGGCTCTGCCTTTACAACGGAGAGCAACAACTTCAACTTTAAACTCCATTCCACATATAGCGTCTACAATGAAGAACTGTTTGCAATTCTACAAAGCCTCCTATTTGCTCTTGATAGTAAGGACTCCAAATTCTTAGTGTGCACGGATTCTTTAAGTTCACTAGAGGCAATTTGCCAAATTTACACTTCACACCCATTAATTAATAAAATACACCTAATATTGTCGAAACTTGCTGCAAAACAAAAATCAATAGTTTTTTGTTGGGTGCCTGGTCATTCTGGTATTTTAGGAAATGATGTCGCCGACCAAAGTGCCAAAGAAGCTGGTTGATCTTGTTGATTGCCATTTAGTTGTAACGCCTGATATAAAAGCATTCTTCAAACTCAAACTTTAAGAAAAGTGGTGCAAAGAATGGCATATCATGCAAAATAATAGCTTCGTGAAATAAAAGACGATGTTACACCCTGGATCTCTTGATCTCACTCAAGGATACCTTCTAATATCCTGTTCACATTACATTTCTTAACTAAGGTTAAGATAACTTCAGTTAAATGTGTGCATGGGATCATGGGTAATCTGGCGGTAACTGCGTTTAGCTGTTCACATCGCAACCCAGTTAAGTGACGTCATCCACAGCCCTCTAATGTTGAGGTACGTTATTTTATATGGCAGTGAGTGAATTAAATCATAATAGTAGGCCTATTTTGCTGTCAAGCTCAGTTCTGCAAGATGAATGATCACGATCTTTTTTTAATTTTTTTATCACTGTTTATACAACGTGTTCTACAACGTGCAAATGTAATACGACAGGTGCGTAGACTAAGAGCCAGAAGTAGAGAGAGGCGCAGGTATGCATCGGCAGTTGCAGCAAGAGCGTTCCCAACAAACATTATACTCTGGGTCCCGTGCGGGAAAGTTAAGGGAAGTGCGGGTTAACTGCGGGAAGCGGGACGTCCCGCACGGGACCCGTGAGGGAAGTTTAAGGGACGTTCCGTATTTGGGAAAGTCACGGGACGTCCCGCACGGGAAGCGCAAGGGAAGGTTAAGGGACGTCCCGTGTCTGGGAAAGTCACGGGACGTCCCGCATAGTACCCGCGAAGGAAGGGATCGGATAAGATACGTACGGGTAAACTGCAATGCCCGTATATTATGAACGATCCAGTTAGTCAACATAATTTACTATTTTGCCTGTGAAACAAAATGAGCATATTGTACTTCAATCAATCTCCACCATAAAGAGTTGTGTGTGTACATTATTGAAAAAACACAATAACCAATCACCTTGGTAATGAATATATTATTAGTTTTTTATTTATTAATTAAACAACAGCTGTATGCATCAACAAATTAAAAAGAAAATTTTGTGGTATATTACTAAAATTCAAAAGCAATTTGTAGAACGTTCTTTTTAATTTTTAATAACCGCCACTGAGCCAACATTCATCTGCACACGCGAAATAACATTGAATTGTTTATGCAGATAATTCTGTAGCATTTGGCCTGCTTTCATTTTCTCCTGTAATACATTTTTGGATGAGCGAAGCAAAGATTCCATTTCACTACACTTGTGAAAAAAATCCGGAATGTTTTCTTCTTCTTTCTGTTTGTATTTTTGTGTGTTTGTTAACACGATTACGGCTAAACCGATACTCCAATGGCAATAGCGATTAAATTTTCTAAAGGCCTTTGAAATTTATGAACTTAGAACTGCCACGAGCCACGTCGCATTTTACGATATATTTCGATTTAAAAAAAAATTCTTCGACTTAAACCTCTACATGCTTTATTCGATTGTAATGATTTTTTCGCAGAACCTTAATTTTATGAGTTAATATATTCGCGTGGAATTTGAGCGCAATCAAAAAATTATTTCTCATGAAAATCTTAATTTTACGATTTTTTACGACTTTAATAATTTTCTTTGACTTATACCACCTAAATGCTTTATCCTATTGTATTTTAAGAATTAATATATTCGTGTTCAATTTGTGCGTAATAGATTTTTTTTTATAAATCACAAATTTACGCTTTTTTTCGTTTTTTACCAAATTTCTTCGACTTATAACACCTACATGCTTTATTCCTTTGTAATGTAGTGTGTAATATAATGTGCGCCCCTGATCCTCATATCGTCGTCGTTAAACTTAAAACAATATTACCAAGCGTGTCTCGCAGCCCATAGCAATGGGAAAACGAAATCAATTTAAATACCATCTGAATAACACATAGCAGCTCAATGCACCAATTACGCTCATCCAATAACACGCCTCCCCTGAAAAAGCGTTTGCGAAGCTTCCTAGTGATCAAAAAATTTCACCATACTCCATGGTTTTACTTTTCACCAACTAAGACAAAAAGATATGAAGATCTCACATGATGTCATTTAATTTTGGTTGCATGTTCCAATAGAATTAGTACCGTTATTTTGTGGTCAACCAGCATCGCATCGGACAGCCTATACTTTATTTATGCAGATACACCCGCCTCGGCATTTATCAACAACTAGAACAAAATATCGAACATGCGCTGCGCATAGAAAGCATTATTTACTGTACCCACATTTAAAATATACCGTACACCATTAGTATAATATACTGAACACTATTCCAACACATCCAAAATAATTAAAAGACTATACGGATAGGCCACAAAGCAAGCACACAATAACTACGATACTCGAGTAGATTTGCTGTTGAATCTATAGGGTGTTATTCCCACTCCGCTCAAGCATCCTCCGTGGCGTAACGGTTAAATGCTTGGCTTACAGATGGAGAGTCGCCCTGCTGGACCGAGTTCGAGACACCAAACTTGAAATTTTATAATTACTTGCAATTAATACATGATGTGTTTCCACCTACAGGCAATCAACTGGTGTCGAAAATAAGACAAAATAGCCATATGTAACCGATATTATATAAAACTTTTTATTTTATTTTTACGTTTAGCCTACATATTTAGCACCTAGATCGCGCTACAGATGCTACGGGAAACTAGCGGGAAGATCGCGGGACGTCCCGTGCGGGATTATCGCGGGAAGATCGCGGGACGTCCCGTGCGGGAAACTAGCGGGAAGATCGCGGGACGTCCCGTACGGGACCCGGTATCGGCCAGTAGGACACTTCTAGGCGGGACCCGTACGGGACGTCCCGCAAGGGTCCCGCCCGGGCAAGTGCGGGAAAAAGACTGCGGGAAGACTGCGGGAAGACTGCGGGAAAGCCCAAAAATGTTTGTTGGGTTGTCATACCTTACCTCAAAAACTGCACGGAAGACACGTAAAAACGGCAGATTACTGTGGATACGCCCTAGAAGCGAACATTGGTGGGATTATATAGTTCACAATTGGTCAGACACTCAATGGAAAAGTAATTTCCGAATGGACCGTGCTACATTTCAGCACATATGCAACATCCTCGCTCCACACATGGAATGACAAAACACGTCGTTTCGACGTTGCATTCCACTGCGGAAGAGAATAGCAATCGCGATTTATTTACTGTCGTCAACATCTGAACTTCGGACCATAAGTCATCTTTTTGGTGTTGGTAAAAGCACTGTGTGCGAAATTTTCCACGAATTTTGTGCATTAATTGTACATCATGTCATGGCCAGTGTAGTGAAATTTCCCACGACTAGAGACGAGATTGAAAATGTAGTGGATGGGTTCAAAGACACGTGGAACTACCCCCAGTGTTTGGGATGTATAGATGGTTGCCACATAGCTCTGTCGCCCCCAAAAGAAAACTGTGTAGATTACCACAACTTTAAAGGATTTTACAGCACTGTACTATTTGCTGTGTGCGATTACCAGTACAAGTTTACCTATGTCAATGTAGGAGCTCCAGGGAGGAACAATGATGCTCATCTTTATGCTAAATCAAGTCTGGCAAAATTGTTACGTGAAAATCCTGTTTACGGTCTAAATAAATGGAGAATTGGTGATGTCGACGTTCCTGTTCATTTGATTGGAGATTCAGCATTTGGCCTTACTCCGGGCATGATGAAACCTTACTTTGATAACGGCAAACTATGCGAATGGCAAGTTCATTATAATTACAGACTTTCGTCAACTCGGCGACTAATTGAAAACTGTTTCGGAAGATTGAAGGCTCGTTTTCGATCGTTGCTCAAACGAATGGAATTCGATGTGGACAATGTAAATAATGTCATCATGGCAGCCTGTACCTTGCACAACATTTGTGAAAATCTTGGCGATGTGCTTGAACCACATTGGCTGGATGACATTTCGGTCCGACCAGAGAATGTGGTAAGCCAACGAAGCACCACATCCGCGGAAAGAATCAGAAATGCTCTTGCACACCATTTATACAATGAAGAACATTCTGCGTAGGTCTACTCAAATACTGACAGCACAGTGAACATGTGCATAATTGTATTGAATATTATGCAATTTTGTGAAGAAGAGTAAGCTTATGCATACTATTAGACTGAACCAGTTCAAACCTAAGATTACTGTCTTTGACATAATTAATAATGTGTTTCAAGTTATAAGGCCTACACCAACATGGTGGTAAGTTACTTTAGGGCCTACTTGATAAATGTACAATTTACATGCTTCCAGCTTAGTAAATTTGTAAGTAGTGGACCCAAGATGGTAAATAGTTATAAAATTAAATTGATTCAAATAATATTAAACACTTAATTTGTCACATACCTTGAAAAATGCCACCCAGTACTATTAGAACCTGTATTTTATGGTGACTTCTTGATTAGAGATGTAAAATTACCGGTAATTTAAAAATCGGTTACCAAAAAGTGGTAAAATTGAAAAAATTCTTGGAAATATGAAATTAAACACTAAACACAACATTGACAAAGTATATTCTCTGCTATGCTCAAGTGAAATAGTAGGTAGTTCCTGTAGGCCTACCCGTTTCATGCTACCAGTAATTAAGAAAAAATATTCACAGCCGTTTCGCCTCTGGGCTAAGCATGTGAAACCTAGGCCTAGATCTAGGCCAACAAAAACAATCTTTAACGCAAGCAGGAATATCGGAATAAATCGTTGGCTTCAAAGATTTCTTCGTAAAAACATCTCAAATATCCTGTACATTTAATAAATTATAAATTTCAGAGGTGGTAATATTACCGTAATATTGGAGGTAATATTACCGCTTTACATCTCTACAAATGATACAATACATAAGGTCACTCAAAGGAAGGAAGAGGAAAAGATTTTAATCAGGCCTACAGTCGAGCACACTTAGGTAGGAAACTCTCCTTAAACAAAATTCCTTTTCTAAAAAAGTAAATGTTATGAGGCCCTATAGCATGACAAAGTAATTTCGATACGCATTCAGCTTCGTTAAGTGTGCTTCACTGTATAAATAAATAATAGTAGTAAAAAAATTGCATCCTGTATCAAAAGGTTACATAATTTATTGGTATTTACCTACTTACTTTCAAGTAGGCCTAAAGTGATCAACATTGGACTATTTATTTAAAATGTTAGTAAGCAAGGTAGTAATGTTGGTTTCAAAGGTCTGTTGGTTGGCAGAATCTTGCTTCATGAGGTTTTGTGCCTGCTGCTCAGCAAGTTCTGCTTGCCGATTTGCCCTCTTCTGCTCTGCCAGCATCTCCCTCATGATGCCCACCAGGTCATCGTTGGCCCCACGCTTCGGCTGCCGACGGGCACGAGTAGCCACTGCTGGCGTCGGGGACTCGGTCACCGAACGATCGCGGCTTGCATCTTCCGCAGAGAGTGAGGCAGTTGTGGAGCAGAATGAGGAGGAACTCTCGTCCATACTTACATCCTCTTCAAAAACAATCTATAACAATATATCAAAATGACATTAATTTACAGTGTGATAGCACAGATACCTTGGACTGGGTTGGTGCTGAAGGCTTGTAATGTCAAGGCACAATATGAGGAACTCAATCGACTTATTATCATGTCTGATATGCATATTGGTAGGAGCATCCCCAGCAAGCCTAGGTTCTCTTGTATCATATTTTTGGCCATGACAATTTAATAATACCTACCTCAGCATTCTGTATGGCCATGGTCAATGAATCCTGCAGTAAACTGTCGTCGTTTGCTGGCAACCCACCCAACATCTCATTCATCGGGCGGAAAAATTTCCACGTCGATGGACTGGCTCCAGAAACCATGCGAGCCTTCTCACGCCTAGAAGTAGAGAAGAAAAAATGTTAGGAACTATGACATAATGCTACTGCAACTAGGCGTACTACTCTCGGCCTAGGTTGGTCTTCAATCTAGGGGGGCCTAGACAATCAGGCTTGGCATAGCTGTCATAATAGGGGGCTAACCTTGGGAATGCATGCAACTAGGCCTAGGTAGGGCCTAGGCCTATACTAGACTTGGCGTGGGCCCCTAGTGTAGCTGTTATGCTTGGCATCAAGCATGTATCACATATTATATAGCCTAGGCTACTTCACATAGCTTACCATATAATCTCTGGTGAGGTTCCCTATCTTATTCCGTATCTCCTCGTGGGTGCGAGCCTTGCAGTCTGCTGCCTCGGCGAGATCGGATGCTATTTTCATATAAATAGTCTTATTTCTTTTGTTGCTCCTCAGCTCGTCTAAATACTGAGTCCACACATTGATTAAAATTAACACCTGGGGGTCCGACCAGTTTGCTTGCCTCTTTTTTTTTTTGGAATTTCCTCCGCCGAACAGGAACTTGCACATGAAGACATTTTTTTTATAGTTATAGGATCCCTTGATGCCGTAAACAAGGTACACCGTTCACAGCCCGCGTTATTAAAATGGCGGCATGTTCGTGTTTGCATGGCGGTGACCGAGCAATGTCCTTGAAGTTAACGCAATTAAATGCTAAACTGAGTTGTAGGAACTCAGTTACCCCACTAACTGGAGTTAAGCTAACTGCGTTCCGTTCACATAGCATTGGTAACTGTAGTTAAGGAGTTAAGCCTGTAGTGTGAACAGGGTTAAAGAGACGAAGATCCACCCCCTATGTGAGCAGTGTGGTGAGATTTTAACTGTTAAGCACATTTAGTAGAATGTCCCCAACACATGGACGAGAGGAAATAATTTTAAACTAAAACCTAATTTAAAAAAGAAATTTTTATCTGATGATTCTGAGAATATAACAAATGTTTTTAAATATCTGAAATCAACAAAGCTGTATAATAGAATTTAAAAATTACACATCACTCTAAAAGAGAATATGGGCACGAAAAACCTTAGTGTTGTGTGCCCTTAAACCCTAATAACTAACTAACTAACTTAATCTACAAAAAATGTTAATTTGGAATCCTTAATATTATATTTGAATATAGATTTATTTATTTTAGTTTTATCAACCCCTTTTAGTACACCTTCTCTTTCTCCTATAAGCAAGCAACTTTTTTGAGGGCACCTCGAGCCATTTTTTAGAGAACATTCTTCTGAGTATTTTAGGGAAAATTCACGGCCCTATCACAAAACCCACGTCTGGTAGGCCAATCCTCCCAGCACAGTGAGAAAATTTGTTAGTAAAAGTCAAAGGGTGTAAAATATGGTTAGATATACATATATGGTAATATGTATTTTTTTAAATAAATTTTTTTTTTTTTTTCGTTTTTTTTTTTTTTTTTTTTTTTTTCTTCTTTTTTTTCTTTCTTTTTTTTTTCCTTTCATTTTTTCTTTTTTCTTTTTTTTTTTTTTTCTTTTCTTTTCTTTTTTTTTTTTTTTCATTCACCACCCCCTTTTTTTATATATTCGATTCATTCATAAATTGCATTTACAATCCTTTTTATTTGTTATCAAATTTGTTGAATATTTAATGCATTGTTGTATATTACTATTTCAAATATTTACTTAAATGTAGTTCATTGTTGTTCTGCATCAATGTAATTAGATTTATTTAGTTGTCCTCCTTTGTAAATCAGTTTTTATAACTGAATACGATAGACGTTAAATAAATAAATAAAAATAAATAAAATGTGTATTAATTTTTTAACCTTAGGATTAAAAATTTGTTTTTTTTTAATTTTTGAATAAAAAAAAATGCCATTTTTTCAACCCCTTCCCCCCCTTAACCTAGTTCTTGTATTAAGTAAGCCCGGGTACGCTTAAGTTCTCTCACTTATGGTCACTTGTGATCTCTCTACCATTCACCGACACTTGAAAGTTCCTGGGCACCCACATCCAGCTTGATACATTTTTCGACTTGGTGTGTGTCGTCTTCGCCTGTTACTGTAGGTAAACTGTCCCACTCGCAGATTTTCCACTAGCTGAATTGGTTGTTGTTTTTTTACATCTTCAGAATATGATGCAGAGTCTGTTGATGTACTTGGACTTCAGCCTTATGTATGCCGTCGCGGCAGCATTTCAGCGGACATTTGAAGTTTCTGCATAACATCGGCAAGTATTTACTGCTTGTCTTTGTGTACTGTATTATGTGGTAATTCATTGATTAGAATTGAAGTAGGGCCTACAAGTTTAAAATTTATAATATTTAAAAAGATTAAACGTAGCGCAGATGCCTACTTTTTCACAACATTAGCCAGTTGCTCACGCAATAGCTTTTTGCATCTAGCCGTTTGGTTTCCTACTTTGTGGCTATCCTTTACAAACTTCACAAATGCCCTTGTGCACCCACCAATGTGAAGCTTAATGGCTTCTCCCAGGGCAGATCCCTGAACTTTTTGGCTCGTTCGGTGCCATGGTAGCAGAGCCCATCTTTGTTTAATAATAAGATTGTTTAAAAGTTCTTCCTTTAATTGTGATGTATATGTACATTTTGAAAACGAATGTCCTCAACAGACAAAACTATCCGAAAAAATTCATAAACTTCATCGGTGCAAAAAACTAACTAATGCCGGCAGTCCACCTAAGGCCTTTGGCAAAGTCTTTGTTCTCCTTAGCTTCTGTTTCATTGGTTTGGAAGTTTTGAAAGTGCAAGTGGCCAAACTTCTTCCCTAATTGCAAGAGAACAAAACCTTTGAAATGCCTATGGGCAGCACTGGTGGTCTCCGTTTGCTGGACTTCATTTTCTGGTTCCTTCGCTTCTTGAAAGCTTCTTGTGAAAATGACAATTTGGTTACACAAGCAACCTAAAATACACTGGGCTTTGCAGTAGGCCTATGTCTCTTTGTCAGTATAATCCGTGTTGTGAACAGGTACAATAGACACCATTAATGTTTGTGTACAATTAGTGTTTATGTACAGACCTGGAATAATTTCATAGCTTATGTGATAATGTAAGACTTAGGTATAGGCCTACCTTTACACGCAGGGTGCTCATTAGGGACGCACAACATATTATGAAAGGTTTATAATTGTACAAACTGTGAGCACATGTAATTATGCTCCAGACTTCCAAATACTATGATGCTTGTTGAAAAACTACATAGGCCAAGGGCCTAGTTTAAACTTGAGCGGTCAATGCAGATGAGTCGTGAGTTCTTAGGTCAATGTGAGAAAATAAATGCACGAGAATCTGGCATCACTTTCCATTAAAAATAGGGATATGCCTAATACTGTATAGACCTTAAATGCCAAGGTAGGCCAACATGTCAAATTCAACAGTAGGCCTATTCTATTAATTTGTAATACCAGATGATATTTAATATTTTAAGGATATGTTAAAGTTTAATTTCCACACGTCGCACCAGTCCGAGAGAGAGAGAGAGAGAGAATATCAAGTTGTAGGAGATCGCAGTCTAATTCGTGTAGAATAGGCCTAAACAGTTTGACGTCGTCTGCGTACACGATAGATATAGAGAATTTGAATCAAGCCGGGAGGTTGTTAATGTGGAGCACAAATAGTAAAGGACCAAGGATAGAGCCTTGTGGGACGCCAGACGTGACATGTTCAGTAGATGATGTGCCTGAAGTAATCTTTACTCATGTGCTAGTTGCTGTCAATGTGATATTTAAAGCTTCCAATGCACTTCACGAGCAGCATTCGATATGACCTCGCCGCCCCGCACCTTTTGACTACCACCTGCACTGCACGCACAGCTAGGCCGGGGAGCCTCGCCTCGCAGTCGGTCTGTTGTTCTTGTAGGATAAGTAGGGCGTAATTCAGAAAACTTTGTTTCGAGATAAATGACAAAAATATTTCATAAAAGTGGAAGAATGGCATAACTTCTCTGCTTAAAATGGCATTATAGAAGAAGGGCGTAACATTGTTGCAATTATGAGGCTCAATCTATCGGTCGCATTTACAACCTCTAAGCGGCAATGGATGCAGGTTCGGCGCCACTTTCATATGAAACGATCTCCGCACGATGGGCGTAAGTCGAGTAATGCCCTTCTTCGTCCCAGAGCCTCAATTGCTACACAGGTACTTTTTTTACAACCATTTAAGTTGCACTTTTTCTCCAAATTTGACTTTAATAAAAAAAAACGGAAAAATACGGTACTGACAATAATTCAGATCCAACCTAGGCCTACTACAGCATCAATGATATTGATTTCAGTAGAATTAAATTTTCTGAATTAAACTAAGGCCTTAATAAGTTAATATGGTATCACAAAGTATACCTCAAACTAGTAAACTCGCACACATTTCTCTTTTATGCCCAACGGCAACACTGGACACTAACTACGTATGAACATTGTTCAATGTACTGATCAGTTGTACAAAGTACAAGCAACATTTCATGTATAAAATCTTAACTATTTCCGTTCACTTCAGTGCATTTACTGAATTAAATGCAGGATAACTAACGGTATGCCTGCTCTGCTAGTAAACTAACACTAGTTACCTTCGTCCTATCACGATACGACAATTACACTACAGTAAACTCTCGATATTCATAACTGGTTTATCGAAATTCCGCAATGACAGTAACTAGGCCTTTACGTACCTAGTACACAAACTCTAGCACAATTAATAGGTCAGTACATGTTAAATCAAACAGGTACCTAATATGAATTGCAAGTATTCATATTGTCCAGCCAACTCTTCTCTTTACGCAAGGTGAATAGTAGTAATAAAACGGCAAGTCTGTTGTAGAGTGTTTGATCTAAGTCATGCGCGCGCGCACACACACACACACACACACACCTCTTCCCACCAAAGCCCATCGAGTTTCCCTTTAAGCGCTCGTCATTAAACTTTTGAAATAATTAAATTGTAAAAAACCAATGCATTTAAAAGACAACATTTCAAAGAAACAATGTACCGTACCATAATAAATAGTTTAAGAATAACTCTTTTGATGAGAAAGATTTTAATTTGGGAAGCAAAAACTTTAAAGAGTTTTTACTTAGACCAATTCCCTAGTAAATAGTAAAAGAATAAAAAAAAAACTGTAGGCAGTGTTTGTTGTGATTTTGGGGCCTTAAATCACTGGAAAATATACATGGCTGTCTTAACAGATTTCCAAATGGCACAAATAGGATTGTGACTTGAATTCAACATTCATGTTGAAGCAAAAATGACTTGATTTATGATTTGCCATCTTAAATCAAAATAGTAGTTCCGACATTGAAATTTCCGTGCATTGCGTAATTTTGAATATCTCGTCCAGAGTGCATGGTCGATGGTCGTAATGGCAACTCTGTACACAAAGCACACGTTGTATCCGGCAAGTGTGCTCATGCGCATGCGCGAGTAAAAATATCTCAAATAAATGTATTTTTGTGCCAAAATGTAGGTAGCTTTTTACTTTGATTTTTTATACCAAAATTAATTATTTTTTTCTAATGAGATGAAGGACCTTTTATTTGTCATTTTTTTTGGTCCCTAGACTTGGATGAATGTAATTATGAACCCTTACAATGATTCATAATTTAATTCATCCAGATCCAGGCGCCAATTGTGATGTGTTGTAGTCTCTTGAGTTACCGCAATGTTGTCTGTGTTACTGGGGGGGGGGGGGGGGGGTGTTCTTCACAATGGTTCGACTCGACAAGGGGTGCCTCCAAATGGGATGTGACCGTAAATGATCAGATTCATCACTCGACTCTAAAACCACTGCAGCTTCGTCACAAGATGAGTATGACTCTAAAACCACTGCAGCTTCATCACTAGATGAGTATGACTCTGAAACCACTCCAGCATCAACTCTTTTATAGTGTGGTGGTTGGGCAGTTGAGTTGTCACTATCTTCACTCGAAGAAAATGATCGTTTAGCTTGACGGCGACGAGCTCGTCCTCCATCCCTGTCAACCGCATTCCGCAGCCAGGGTTTAATAATATCGCATCTACGTCAGTGCCTTGCACTGCAGGGAAGTTGGTTTTTAGAGCAACTGAAAACAAACACAAGGAATATAGGCTACAGTAATTAATAATTAGGCATATGGATCAGAGTAGAAATAGTTTCCAGAGCATTACAGATCATTTTCCAGGAAAATTTGTAATGTGATTAGCTATTAATTTGGCATACTTTTTTACCTTATTTTATTAATTGAAATTGTGTGTTCTAAGACAGTTGCAAACTTCTTCAATAACTGAGAGTGGCAATTTTTACACACTAAAATTATTGTGAAATACAAAGATTGAAAGATTTTTTACTAAAATCATTAGGCCTACTAGGCCTATACTTGACAAACATTATTATTTACTGTCTTGGCAATTTTAATTAAGTGACTTGAACATCAACAAGGTGAAAAAGAACTTTTTTTATTAAGTGACTTCAATATTTTTTTCATAAAATTTATAACTTACGAGTTATCATCAATAAAAAATTTTCGAACTGGCAAACAGATGTCTTCTCCCCGCCAATCCAGTTGAGTTTTAATGCAAGGTCAGTAGATATGGTTTTCATTAAAACTGTCCTTGTTGCCGTTAACACGTTTTTCCCACCAAACACTCCCAAGTATGACACCTAACAAAGAAAACATAAAATAAATTTTTTAAACGACTGCATGTCTGTATTCTTTTAACATAGGCCGATCACAGCCACATGTACAAAGATTGCTGCGCCATAGACTTGCGTCCTCAAGTCGACGGTAAGATGTGGGACCTGTGGTGTGTGTGACTTTAGTGTGGAAAAAAACATCGCGTCAGTCTCAAGGTCATATGACGTGTTTTATATCGACAGTCTAACACTGGTCGTCAAACTCGGGAGAAATGATCCAACATAGTGGTGTCGACACAAGCAAAGCCTCCTAGAGCTATGCACAGTCAGTAGTGCGCACGAGTGTGGAACTAGCAGCGAGTGTTGCGGCGGCAGCGCCTTCTACTGGTGAAAAGACGTGACTTACGCGCGTTCACAAAATATCCGGAATCAAACTGAAGTCTGTTCCAAATTGTCGCGTACCCCTAAAAAGTGTAAGAAAAAAAATGGAACTAGCCTCGGACCAGCGACCTTTCGCATTGCAGTCAGTCGCTCTACCGTCTACTCCAACTTGGTGCGATAGGAATGGTGTCACTTGACTGTAATATAAGCCACAATTAAAATACTCCTATGATACCACAATAATTTAATTAACCCCGCTTGAACGTAAAAATAGTATACTATACAGCGTACAGGCGTAAAGATGCACACAAGCATGGCAACTGAGCCGGACCTACATCATCCATGGCTTTTCCTGGGAGTAACTTTGCTTTGGTAAATATTATGTGCATGAGGGGGTTTATCAGTACTATTTCGCACAAATGATTAAAATAGCATGGAATATCAAACGTTTACAAATAAATAAAAACCGGTAACATATACACGTACTTACCATTTTATTCAGAACTTTGGTGTCTTTCAAATTAGTATTGAGACCGGCTAGCTCGTTGAGCGATTTCAATGGCAGACCTGTGTCTTCATATGAAAGAGGCACTATGGCACTATTCGGCTTCTTCGAAATCTGTTGAAGGAGCTCCGTGTTCCTTAAGATTTGGCGGGACATATCAGACATCAGTCCATACATTTTTGCCAGAGCACCTGTAGAAAAATTTGCACAATATAAGTAAACAGCAAGTCTTATTCCTTGATTTGGTTAACACTCCCGTAGGTGGAATTGTTAATCATTTCGACCTCTTGATCGGAGACTTGGTCTAATTCGATTTGTAACTGGTTATCTGATCACATTAACTTCATATTGTTGGCTAATGTCCACATAGTTAGTTAATAGTATATCGGTAGTATCCACACGTAATATTTACATAGTGGCACAATAAATTATAATAAAACATTGCATATACTTCCCGTTTGTATGGCTTATTAAGTGTTAAGATTTTTTGTAATACGTTTTCCAATATTTTAAAAAGTTTCGATGCACATAATGATTTAGTGCAAAATGAAGGGTGTTTTTAAAACAATTGGTATATTTAGGATTTCGATTTTTTTTTATGCAATTCAGATTAACGTTTGTTTACATTACGACTAATGGATATTTCTGGGCACTGATAACCTTAGAGTTTTAAGTGCCCGTAAACAACATTAACTAACAAACTATACTCACCATCATCGTCTGGCTCGCAGTTACATGACTTCGGTGGTTGTATCAATTTTTGTTTGTTTTTTTTTCCACCCCCGCACAAGTCCGTTTGCAACTGGTACGGAGACCCGGTTATATACCCGAGGCTCGGTGGACGAAGGGCACAGTCGACAGACTCGGGCGAGGGTGAGAACCGGGGTCTAATTTCGACCTCTTTTATTTATTTATTTTGTTAGCTACAGGTTTACAAAGTTATACATTAGGGTCTACAATTGTGATGGTGTCGGCGTCGTCATACAATGATCGTGCCGTAGCTTCATAGTCGCGGTCCCAGACCGATCGGGAAGGCCCGTCTGCGAGATTATCTGCTGTGGGCACCCACTCCGTGGTGTAGGTTGAATCAGGAAAACGTCTGAATATATCCCACAGCGTTTGGCGTGCTGTTTCGTCCTGGAAGAGTGTGCCGGTTCCCGTCTGATGAAGAACACTGCTGATGTATTGTCAATTCTCGGTGGATGTGGCAGGGCATATTTGCCTCTTCGAAGGTCCATCTGATGGCGAGTAAGGCCGCCATTCCTTCGGCGTATGATATCTCGACTGGGGTTCTAAATGGTTGTGCCCAGCCTGTACGAAACGTCACGTTTACGGCTGCCATGGTGGTTGGCGTAGCGTCGGAGTATAGAAGAATTCGAGCTGGAGGTTCCCGCATTGGGCGCGGAAGGTGGGGATCAGCGTTTTGCAAGAATTCTTCAAGGTACTGAGTATTACGGAGGCGAATTCCATTGGCCAGAAACATAGGCCACTGGAGGTTATAGCTTAACCACGTTACGTAGCCGGTTATTCGCTCAATATCCTTAGGGGAGCCTGTGGGAATATGGCGGACCCACTCCTTGAGTTTAGTAAGACTGCCTAAAGTGGCCTGGACTGTGTCATGCGGAATATCGATTACCAAACCTAGGTAGGGGAGCACTGTTTTGGGAATTAACACGGACTTGTGGTTGTTAAAGGTACAACCCATAAGTTGAAGCCAGGCATGGGCTCGGCGTAGTAGGTCCACATCTTTGGCCGCCAGTAACCAGTCATCGAGATATACGATTCCAAATATTTTAAGACGAGCACAATATATGGTGCTAATCAGTCACTTCCCCGGCCCGTTGCATCAGGTACGGCGCTAATGCGTGGTCCATACGTAATCGTGTAAAACAATAACACTTACCCTTGTAGTACAGGCCTTGGAAGTGCTGAGTCCGCTCCGAAATCTTGAGTTGATAAAATCCAGAAGATAAATCCAATTTTATGGCCTGCCAGTCTGGTTGCAGGGAAGCCACTGCGCGGGCCGCTGGGGCCAGGGAGAATTTCGGAGCCACAATAAAATCAGTCCAATGGCTGAAGTCCATGATAAGTCTCATTTTATTGTTTGCCTTGGAACAACAAACCAATGAAGTCGCATACGCACTTGCGCTCCACTAAAAGGCCTTCTGTTAAAAAATCTTGCACTATGTAGTTAGGTCATAATCATGGATTCCGTGACCACTTTTTCGCAAGGATGGTTTGACGATTGATTTGACTACTATGGACCATTTAGAAAAAAATAAGCCCCCATGTCCCTCCCAAAAATCCCGGCAATTTTTACTACAGGCCAAAATCCAATATGGCTGTCGGGCACCCTCTTGAAAAAATACATTTTGAACCAGAGCAAGTAGAATCATGTACAAATACATTTTTCCGTTTAAACTGACCACAAGGATTCCGAATCTGACATTAGTTTGACGCTACGACACCATTTTGAACCAGAAATACAAGATGGCCGCCACCGGAAAATTAAGTTTTGAACCAGAGCAAGTAGAATCTAGTACAAATACACTTTTTCGTGTAAACAGAATACGAGGATTCCGAATCTGACATTAGTTTGACGTTATTGAC
This sequence comes from Sweltsa coloradensis, assembly GCA_024449915.1. Classification (NCBI taxonomy): domain Eukaryota; kingdom Metazoa; phylum Arthropoda; class Insecta; order Plecoptera; family Chloroperlidae; genus Sweltsa; species Sweltsa coloradensis. The sequence continues at coordinate 2,509 of JAMZAV010007745.1, read as the reverse complement.
TAAAACATACAAAATGGCCGCCTTCCGGTGTAGCCAAAGTAGCCGTGGATGGTTGCGTACGACAACAATCGGTATGGGAGGTGGCTATCTGACTTCTGGGCGATGCTGACAGCTCTCCCTTCTGATCAGGTCGCCTTTCTTCGTACTGACTTTACTCAGTCTATTACAGGCAACCCCTACTCCAACATGGCATGGGACATGTGGATCGAATGCACCATGAACAACGGCAGCAAAATGAAGTCTGGCTGGCTTTCCATCCTTCAGAATGAAAAACAGCTGCGGGTGCACTCCAGAAATGTGAATAATGTGGCCCCGGGTCCGAGCGGCTCATAACGCCAAGGCCAACCAAAAACTACACAAGAATGCGGCCCAAAACGGATGCGAGAAGATGAGCAATGCGTGCAGGATCTGGTCGCATGCTTGCACGAGTTCGACTCCTGTCCATTCAACCAAGCTTCACCCACCCTCCGCACACTACAGTCCGCCATGCCTGCCTCTGATGAGCTTGTTGCAGATTTAAAATCGGCCTATGCTGCTGGAGAGGAAAAGTTAACCAGATTCTTGCAAGATCGAGTGTTCAGTAAGAATACCTCCCTCCATGCACCTGTCCCTTTGAGCAAGCGGAAAACGTTTGCCAAGATGCCAGAAACGGACAAGCATGGGGATGTACTTAAAGTGAGAGCTGCTGAAATGGAGCGGAGCGCTCTCAAGTCAGTTATCGACCTGGTTGATGTCAGTAAACTCGTGGACCTCGCCGAGATGTTGGAACATCGTGTCGTCGATGAATGTATGGCCCTATTCAACTTAAACGGCACATACAGGAAGACACAGAAAAGCAAGATCATTCAGAGACTCTCTCTGCAGTCTGTAGACCTGCAGGAACCTTACACCGCTCTCATCGACATGGGTATGTTGTGGAGGATTGCAACTCCATCAGCAGAAGACCGACTGACACAATATGGCGCCCCATACAATTGGTCGGATTACGTCTATAAAGTGTCATCCATCATCCTTGCCGGCCATAGAGGTGCTGCACGTATCATCTGTGTGAATGACCCCTACGACGCACCATACTCAACTAAAGATAATGAACGACACCTGCGGGTACAGGGTAAGGCACATATTCCCAACGTACATGAAATTGAGCGACCCTTTCCCTTCAGCCCAAGCATTCAAAACGCTGCTGTGTAGCGACGGCAACAAGATGCGGCTGCAAAAACTGATATGCGACCATCTGACAGACCTTTCAGAGAGGGTTGATACAATGATTGTCTATACTCTGTTGGTTCCTACTGCACCAATTTGTCAACCAAACAACTAATGAGAAACTACAGCTTTGACCAGTCTGAGGCTGACACTATTATCTTTTCGATTTACGCAGCTCTGCGCGAGTCCGGTTACACTGGCCCTGTTGTCATTGACACTGCCGATACTGATGCGTATGTCGCTGCAGCGGTCATCTCGCGGCAGCTGAACGGAATGCTCTGCATCAAGAGGAAGCTGGAGACAATTTTATGTCGTGTCCTGGTAAATGACGAGATGGCAGATTGTATTGTGCAGCTACACTGCATGACAGGCTGTGATGCCAATTCAGGATTCTATGGAAAGGGTAAGAAGTCTGTGTTTGACCGGATAGCAAAGAGTCCTGTGGCCCGACAACAGATCTCGAGGTGCGGAGATACCCTTGACCTTCAGGAGGAGGTACTAGAGAAGCTCTTCCAGTTCACACGACATGTCATATATGGCGACATAAAGAGTATTACCATGCCAGAAGCCCGTTCAGCAAAGTGGAGAACACTGAAGACAAAATCATTCATCCTTCTCCCTCCAGATGCAGATAGCCTACGACAACACTGCCTCCGTGCAAATTACTTGGCGTATCTTGTACGCCACCCCTCCAAGAAGGACCACCCCTCGCCACTCGGGCATGGTTGGGAGCTGGTGGGTGGTCGTTGTCGCCCTGTCCGCCACACGCGACCTGCTCTCCCGGCACATCTACCTGCACAAAAGCTAGTTGAAGAGAGCGAGGATGATGACAGCAACCAGGAGGAGGATACTTTACTGAAGAAAAAAGGATATTCCGTGGAATCGGCTAATTCCGATTAAAGTGAGGCAGGATCCTCCGATTCAGACTAATCATAACTCTCGGGGTGGGGGGCACATTTTAAGTCAAGACAGTGTTACAGTGGTAAAATAACGGTAATTTTCAACGAAGTCTAATTTGTGACTTCTTAAACTCTGTTTTTATTTACGTTATGGTGTCATTTGTGAAAGAAAAGTTACTAAAATACCGTCTTATTGTAAATAATGGTACTTAATCCTTGTGGAGGTAGTTTCTTAAGAACAAAAGTAAAACTTTGGCTTCACCGGAAGGCGGCCATTTTGTATGTTTAGTCAATAACGTCAAACTAATGTCAGATTCGATCCTCGTATTCTGTTTACACGAAAAGGTTTTGTACTAGATTCTACTTGCTCTGGTTCAAATAACGTTCGAAACGTAGTCAAACTA
>JAMZAV010007744.1:0-28670 GCA_024449915.1 Sweltsa coloradensis | reverse complement strand
AATACAAAGTATTTTTTACGTTTACGAGTTTCCCTTTCTGTCCTTAGTTAAAATGGCAGCTTGAACTCTTATTTTATTCTGTTTATTCTATTAGTTTTATGAACGTTTCGTTTTGTGATTGGTAGGTTAGCTTTTCTTGAAGTAAAACAAATAATTGGCTTAAAAGACTTTAATATATTACTTATATCTTAGTTTATTACATTAGTATTCACTTTAGTAGGGTATTCTACTACAGTTATTTGAGTATATTGTTGCACTTTATAACTTAGTGATACAAGTCACATGATATTATTTCAAGCTGATTTGCAGGACATATTTAAGTTAGCAGAGCAATAGAATTTTCAGGTTGAGTAGATATAGCCTTGTTGTTGTAAAACAAACAAACGTTTCTCCACCGCGTCTTTGTCTGTAAAATAAAACAAGATGAACAACTATTAAAACTTGCTTAAAGTTTACTCTGGGACCGGTTTCAAAACCAATAATCTGAAGTTTACATAAACTTGAGGACAATTAAGAAGTTTCCTATAGACAAGAGAAACTCAGCTGAAATCTGATGTTTACCAGGCAATCATTAATCACTACAACACTGTGGGTAATGAAAATCCCCCATGGTTAACTCCCAATGTGAGCCGAGCCGAGGTGTAGGTTGCGTGATTCACTGGAGGACGGTAAGATCCTTTGATCTCATTCCATCATGCGATTGATTCCACCAACAGAGAATCAAACGCTACCTTAACACTCTCTCCTACTTACACTTATTTAGAAGTGCTCGGTCGTGCTGATGGTGCACCTGTTGTGCAAGACTGTGCAGAAGGATCTGTGCAGTCTGGTAGCGACGGAAACACTCCTCGGGCTTCCCAAAGAGCTCGTCGAGAGCAGCCGACTGGCACTGGAATACAGAACGAATGATTGTGACGACTGAGAGTTCGTCTCATGCTAGGTCTAAATTGGATAATTTATTGGACATAGTAATGACACCAATACATTGTATTGACAACAAAATCCAATAAAGATATTTATTATTTTGTAGACTAGATTACATTGTAGGCATACATGACATGCTATGGGCTGTTATATAATATTAAAAATTAATTCCATCTTAAAAAAGGAACAATTATACCTACTGTACAATGTACAGCCGCAATCAGATGTAAATCAAGGGGTCTAGAAAATACCTACTGTTATCAACCTCGTACATGAATAGTTGGTTCGTTTAGGTGTCGTTTTATTCACAGAGCCATCACTTGGTGATGTCATCTAACAGACCTTGGGGAAAACATGGTGGTCCTATTTTACTTTAGCATTTGCCCTATTGGAACTTTTGAACACTGGGCCCTGGGCATAGTTAATATTAGAAGGTTTGTTTTGTATATATTTAACAGATTCACCAAACACTGCATAACCTTAGCGCAGGCTTATTTCTAGTGTACAAATCAATTAGGGACAGTTTTCCTAGTGACATAAATAAGGCAAGCCGTCCACTCCTTTCTCATCCACTGGGTGCTAGCTTAGTGTGACTTTAAAGGTGCCTTTTAGAACAAATCCGAGATTCGCAGAGCGAGTTTCGGTGGTGTCGGTAAAAGATTACCCTTGATTTACATCTGATGCCTAGTGTACATACATGCCATCAGTCAATTACATATACTGTCTATAACTATAGTTAAATTATGTCTTTAACAGTCATTAATAACCGTTTTGATGCGAATATAGTACAAGATCTTTTCTGTAAAAATAAATTCCCTCCAAAGTTGTACTCATAATATTTTCATGGGCTAAGCCGCTAAGTATTTCCAGCAAGATTGAATATCCTACATTCTTAATATTGAATACCAACATAGTTGAAATAATGGCCAACAGTGTGTGCCATGGCATGTGTACTGAATTTTAAACTTCTGACTTATTTTTTTTAGGGTCCATTGGAATTTTATAATTATAAAGGGGGATTACTGTAAACAGTCAGCTCAATATCACTTGGTATCTCTGATATTAAAGTGGGTAGTACTACAACAACGTACCATTTGTATGGCATGCTCATACAGTATCCGATCGGCTCCAATTGTAGCTGCTTTCTGTAGTAGTCCAGGAGTGTTTAGTTGTTTGCAGTCAGTGAGACTTTGCCGGAACTTAGCGTTTAATACACTCACCACTAGAAAAGAAGACGGAGTAGCATTGCATTAAGAAATTCATCACATATATAACAGCAAGAGCAATACTTCTTGGCTGACGTCACGGAACACAAATATTATAATCTGTGTAACAGTACAAATTTACCTTTAATGTCCCACTTGCACCTTACCTGCTAGGCCTACATTTCAAATGGCGTGAATTGACGGGCTCTCCATTTTACTTTCTCCAAACAAAATCAGTCTTCTATGACATTGGCAATATTAAACATAATTTAAAGATATCAAACCCACAGTTTTGGGGTTTTAAACCCCAACCCTAAGAAAAATTCAAACTTTCAGTCAGGCCTACTGTGTTGAAAGTAGCCTACCATACATTGAGGAGCCTAGATAATTTATGGAAGTTGAAAAAATGTAACAACAAGGGTAGACAAACCCAAAGGTTTCATACTTCTGTAAAAGAACAATATGGACCCGCCAAAACTCACTTTTTTAGAATGAACGTCAAACACAATATCAACTATTTTAATTTATATTAGTGACCAACTACAGTAGGCCTAGGTAGTATGAAACTGACTTTTGATCATGTGTGTGACAAAACATAAAAATAACTGGAATTAAATTAGTAGGCCTAAACAAAATTTTTAAAAATCTGGACTCAAACTTTTTCAAACTTCAACTTGGAACATCCGCTTACGAGTTTGAATTTCAACTGTTCACACAGCCCTAATAATTATGTTTTTTTACTGCTCTTTTCATTTTGACAAAATAGGTTTGAGAATAGCCTGTGGATACAGTGGAATTTTAAATTTTTACGTACCTTAAAATCACCGAATTCCTTGATAGTGTAAGTTTTTTTTTGGCCCCAAAAAATTTTCCCATAAGGACGTTTTTAAAATTTTTTACTTGAACTAATGTACCTTGTACCTACGTATTACGTGACTTTACGAAATCGTATTTCAAGTCCCGAGTCTAATAATAATGGCCTCGAATTTACGTATCTAAGCTGCCAAACGCTGTGGGGAACGAGGGAGGTTGTTATTTGTCCGGTGCCCGCCCGCTTTGACAGCTCAACACATGCCGCCGACCACATGGGTAATAAATAATAATGCAGTCCCTTTCCTCCCCCTCCCCCCCCCCTCCCACCCATACAATCGTAGTAATTCACACGGGCCCGACAAACGCAACCCGATACTTGACCTGGCCTACCCACTCCATCCCGGGCCTCTTTTTCCCGACGAGCTTGATGAGTGAGCATATGAATAAAGCACATGATTCTATGACATGTGATCATTTCATTGTATGTGACGAAATCGACTGCAGTCTTGAGTAGCCAGCCTCATTTAACAAGTGTTTTTATTGACAACATCATTCATTGATTAAAAACAAAGATCTTCAATTATTATCGCGTAAGAAAAAAATGGGCACCCGCCCGGAGAGTGTAGTGGGCTGAGCTGGCTGGCCGACCGGCCAGGCCGTGTCGTTCACTGGCAGCGCAAGTGGGAGAGGAGGGGTAACCGGTCTCGTAGGCAGCTAGCGGCGGGCGGGGTGGGGAAGTGAACCTGACACAGCTTCACAAAAGATCGCGCTCGCTGGCAGGAAATAGAACAGTGGATGCGGGAATTTTTAACATTGTGTTAGGAAACATTGCATTTTTGTAAACAAAATGGGACTTTAGCAAAAACTTTTCAAATATAGCGATCATGGCAAGAAAACGGACGATGCGGAACAATCCATAGGGGTTTTACTGCATTTTATTTACTACGTAATAAACTTGGTGTGTGCACATTGAATTGAGATAAGTTATTAAAATGTTGTTTGTGGTTTATTTTTACGTCTCGAAGATTTGATGGAATTTCCAGCTGCTCTATATGTTTTTTCCCGCTCGTGCGATTTATTTCACAGAACAGATAATACACAGCATAATTACCCCTCCCCTTCCTGCGCGAGGCCGGCCACGGTGATGTCGCATAAACAATGCTGGCTACACTACACTACAGTACTCATCTTTGGTAGTCTTTGTGAAAGTGAAGGTTGTTCTTCGCGGATGTCTTGTCTCTGTGAAGTTCGATTTCAGCGAGTTTTTAAGATTCAGCGGCATTATTTAAGTGTCCAATATTTATTACGTGACACTGACAGCATTCGAAGATAAAATACGAAGCGGGCGGGCGCGAGCACTAATGAATGAACTGATTACGTAAGTTCGGCATGGGGGTGGGGGGCACTGAGATAGCGACAAGGCAATTGACCTTGAGCTGTCTACGATCCGATATCAATTACACTACGCAGATGTGTCACATAAACAATTTCATAATCGGTGCTTGATGTTACTCCTGCTTGCGATTGCACAACACGAAGCGAGCACCGAGTTAACGATGTCTTACCATCCGATGCCACCTATAAGCAAACAAACTCACTTCCTGCAGCCTGCCATGCTCATAATCCAGCATAGGTGCTACTTAGGAGTAGTTTGAAGCACTCAAGTTGATGTTGTCACTTTGTTGGTACAGTAGGCGGCAATTTTGAAGGTTTTTTGAATTTACGAATTCCTTGACTTCATGTATTTTTTTTGCCTCTAGTTAAATTCGTAAATTCAAAGTTCCACTGTAGTACAAATTTTCAAGATTATTCTTTAGATGACAATGCAGCCACTTACCATTCCTTACTGAGGAAGAAGGCCTCAGCTGGCCATCTTTCAATTGCTGCGTTGCTAGCCTGAGCCCGGAGCCAAGTAGCTGAACCGCCCGGACCAGCAATACCAACTGCTCAGCTCGACGGTTGCCTTCCAAGGGGGAAGCTTTAGATGTTGCCAACTCAATCACGCAATCAGCAAGAGCTAAGACAAAGTTGAGCTTTGCCAGGGTTTCGTTGTGTTCACGCTGGAAAAGAACAATACAAACAGTATTACAATTAAAATAAATTAAATAGGCCTATGCTTATATTCATTTCTTCTCTAATCTTGCCAATGGACACTTTTTAAGGATGTTATTTTTTAAATATTAGATTTTATTAAGGTACAACAAGATAGCAGGAATTTTCATGTGAATTACTGTTACAGTCAAAAATAGGCCTACTATTAATAAGGGTTGGGATTCAATTATAAATTCGAAATCGATGTCAAACCAATGATTTCGACATCATATTGAAAAAAAATTTGACATCGAAATTCTTTTTGACATAAAAAAATCACCAATTCCCCCCCCCCCATTTTTTAATGTAAAAAACAAAAATAGGTAATGTTATAATGCAAAAAGTAAAATATATGGTTTTTACTTGGTTCCAAAATCGATTTTATAAAGATGCCAAATCGATGTCGAATCGAAAGCCAATTTTGCTCCGACATCGATGTTGAATTGAAAAATCAATGTCAAGTCCCAACCCTACTATTTATTGTTTATTTTTTAAGCTTATAAATATTAAAATCGGTATTGAGCACGGACCATTTAATAATATGAATAAAATTATGAATTATGTACCGTATTGTTCCGAATATAGCGCAATGTTTTTTTCCGAAAATACAATCTCAAAAAAAGCACTCGCGTTATTTCCACGCGCTTGCATTTGAAATAGCGCCTGAACATAGGCCACGCCTCTATACAACTCCAGCGCATCGTCTGCTTCGCCCCGCCCACCCACTCGATGCCACTGAGCTCGGCCGAACCTTGGGCGAAACTGTCTGCTAGTCGTCAGAATCCTCGGCCGTGATCACATCGTGACCTAGCTTGACCTACATAGATTTTGTTCGTCGGGGTTGTCTATCTACGTTGCTAAGAATCTACGTAACGTAATAATGAGTGATGAAGGCACCGCCTGCTCGAATGGGATGAACCCAAATAGACTGCCTGTTTTGTGACCCAACATTTCGGTCCTAATCACAGTCGATGAAAGAAGATTTTTGCGCCGTAACTAGCACGCTCTGTTGAGTATATGAAGAAACATGTCAGGTTTTGTTTACCGACACACAGTCACACACACACAAACAGTTCAAAACAGTTAGACACACAGACAACCAGAGATCTTAGATAAAGGTTTTTAGTTGGAGCTTCTTTGCAACTTCAAATTGTTTGGCGCAAAGAGCGCTTTCTTGCGGAATTCTTACAAAGCTCTGTCTTTTGTTGATCAATTACATGGGAAAATGACTCACATCCATTCGTCCACGTCCATCCCATTCGAGCAGGCGGTGGATGAAGGAGAAGATGAAATGGCTCAAGATGAACAAATGAAGACTGCTGATCGCGTGGAAAAGAAAGGTTCCTCTGCCTTACAAATCAGCAAGGGATTGCGAAGGAGCTAGGCCTAGGCCTACGACGTAAACAATGAAGACCAGGAATCAGACTGGTGAACTGTGGTTGACATGTGAGCTTGTCCTTGGCCCTACCCTGTTAAAAACCATAGGCCTAGGCCCTAACATTGTTCAAAATGTTTTGTTGCAAGTTTTTCATGTACATTTTAATTTTCTTTGATTTTTTTTCTTTTTTCTTGAAATGATTCTGAAAAATTGGGGGTCGTGTTATATTCGAGGTCGTGCTATATTCGGAACAATACGGTATGATCAATAAGAATCCACATTGGTTACGTAACACAGCTGCAGGCAGGCACTGACACCACTGTGACTAATTCACAATTTATTGTAGTACATGTACAGGTTATCATATTCAACACTGAGACAGGAGAATGTGGTTTTAGTTTGAAAGGTTTCTTGTACAGACCTCCAGGAGTGTTTCCTCTGCCAGTTCTGGAGCGAGGAAGGTGATTGGTTGCTGGTCAAGAGCGTTAGAAGAGCCTGGCGGAGTGTCATGGTGGAACAGGTGTTGTAGACCACCACCTTCTGCAATTATAAGTTATAGTAGGCCTACTTAGTATTACTTCAGACAACTAGTAAAACAATATGAAAATAAAAATTGTGGTTTCAGTTTCGAAATCTCATATTATAGAAACCGAATTCCAAGGAAAATGATTTTCTTTGCAGCTTAGAACAAAAGACAAAGTTTTTATTTCAATTTTATGAGTTATGGACAAATTACTATGTTAAATAAAAATTTAAAAAATCATAAATATAGTCCAAATGCAAATTGGCCAAATAAAATGAAAAATGCAAAATACATCATGCACAATGATAACTAGATGACTGATCAAAGTAGTGGTCTGCGACGTCACATTAATCAAGGAGATTACTGATTAGCCGGATCAGACTGTAAAGCCAGATAAGAATATGAAGCAATTGGGTTGTGCACTGCCACTTTCTCACACTCGTAGCGCCACCTTAGTACAAGCCCAGTCTAGATGATCCACACTGCCGTGCCCAAAGAACTATGCGGAGTGAGTCATTCAGGCACGGCCTACTATGTTGATGATTCAGTAAGGGCCGGTACTACGGTGGCAACCTGCGAAAAGCTTTGCGTGCAAAGCACAATTGGATCACCTTTGTGTAAGCCTCATTGTCAATTAGAAAACACAATTTCATTTAAATTGTAAACAATTAATAAACCATGGTTAAGAATAGATAAAACAGATTAATAGTAAATGAAGTGTAAATCGTTTACACGTACCTGATATGTCTGGCAAGGTTCCAAAGGGTATGACAGGAGATCTCCGCATATTGTTGTTGTCTGCTGCTGGTAACATGGCAAGGGGACCACTCAGGAGAGGTGAGCTACAGGCTACACACAAAACAAAACAGAACAATTAAATGCTGTTCATTGTTCATTTAATAAAATGAACATTGAATGGCAACCGTAATTTTTTTCAAAATGAGCAATTTAAACCCGAATCCCACAGATCGAACCCGTGTCCCAACATACCCGAGGGCCTGAGTGGGGAACCAGGAGAGACCTGCCAGGTGGTGACGGGTGGCGGGGTCTCACACGAAGAGCTGGACGCAGATCGTCGCCGCATCGTTCCACCGGGAGGAGTGCCAATCACAAACTGTACCTGTAGAGCAGAACAACAAGTCTTCCTAGAGATCGTTTTGATAAGAATTTCAGCTGTGCAGCTTTTTAATGATGGTGCTAATCAAGACAAAGAAACCATATTAAGGAAAAATAAGCTGGATGTCATAAATTGTGCATGTTCAATAGGGTACATGGTGTTCAAAATACTAGGAAGCTTCGCAAACGCTTTTTCAGGCGCGTTGTTGGATGAGCGTAACTTTTTTTTAAAACGAAAAAAAGCGTAAAATTGCGATTTTCATGAGAAATTATTTTTCGATTGCGCTAAAATTTCACACCAATATATTAATTCATAAAATTAAGGTTCTGTAAAAAAATCATTACAATCGGATAAAGCAAGTAGGTGTTATAAGTCGAAGATTTTTTTTTTTTAATGAAAAAAGCGTAAAATTGCAATTTTCACGAAACAATTATTTTTCGATTGCGTTCAAATTTCACCCCAATATATGAATTCATAAAATTAAGGTTCTGTGAAAAAATCATTACAATCGGATAATGCATGTAGGTGTTATAAGTCGAAGAAATGTTTTAAAAATCGAAAAAATCGTAAAATTGCGATTTTCATAATAAAACACTTTTTGATTGCGCTCAAATTTCACACGAATATATAATTCATAAAATTAAGGTTCTGTGAAAAAATCATTACAATCGAATAAAGCATGTAGGTGTTATAAGTCGAAGAAATTTTTAAAATCGAAAAAAATCGTAAAATGGCGATTTTAATGAGAAATAATTTTTTGATTGCGCTCAAAAACGTGGCAGTTCTAAGTTCAGAGATTTCGAAGGCCTCCATAAAATTTCATCGTAATTGGAGTATCGGTTTAGCCGGAATCGTGTTAACAAACACACAATAATACAAACAGAAAAAAAAGAAAAACATTCCGGATTTTTTTCTCTAGTGTAGTGAAATGGAATCTTCGCTACGCTCATCCAAATAGGTCGAATAAAAATTGATGTAAATTTTGTTGTCTACCATAAAATGTGTAGGCTAGTAGTAGGCATTTACAATCTCTTTGGATGTTTTTTAATGTGATCATTGAATTAGGGTTGAAAACATCATCATTGAGAATCAATTGGCCAAGAGGTGAATAGGGTACAGTATAAACGCTCTTCAGTATAATAGTATACAGAATTATTAATATATGTAATTTGTATAGCAAGGACTTGCTTTGGGTTTACATTTTGTCAGTGTTAGTTGATCGCAGTCACACTACAAACAAGTAGGTCTATGTACAATAAAGTGAAACCTACAGCTGGCGGTGAGAGAGACCCAAGGTGTTGCTGCTGTTCCGTCCGCCTCATTGTGATTGGCTGAGATCGAGGAACGGTCTTCGATACTGGCTGGTTGCTGGGCGATCTGTTGTTTGACTGGGTCCGTTGCCGCTGAGTGGGAACCGGAATAGGCTCAGATATGGGCAAGAAACTAGGTCGAGGAGGGCTGGCGCTAACACCAAGGCTGTAAATACAGAACTCAAATGTAGGTTTTTTGTAGCCTGTACTATCATTGAGTGCTGATAATATTTAATATCCCATGTCATAGCCTCAAAATACTAGTAAAAATAAGCTTGTTTTTACTTACGTACTCCATACTTATGTGTTTAAATGTATTGTTATGCTAGTATTTGAAGATCTACCAGTGACTTAAATTTGGCAAAGAATAAGTATATTTTTGGTAGGCTCTACTTAACAATTTCCAGTTTTAATTTTTTGCTCACTTTATTTACAAATTACAAATAAATTTTAAAGAAAAGTTGTTGCAAATTCAGAGGCCAAATTTGTTTTATACATTTAGTAGGCTTAATTTGTGGACCACCCAATTTAATATTAAGGGGACTTGACTGTAACAAAGATTAAAAAAAAACTAGGTCTACTGATACTAAGTATAATTTAAATATTTATAGATAAAATAAGTAGTATTTTAATGATTAGTTTTTATTTTTAACACCACAACTGATATCAGAGTACTTGCTGTATGTAGCCTAGTATAGGTTTGAAAACAGAAGCTTTTTAGTTTTTACTCACGGTTTGTCTATAATATCGGAAGAGCTTATGTGAGCGGGCACGAGAACGTAGTCGTCCTCGTCTGGACTGCTGCCATCAGATTTAGGTTCGAACCTTTCTTCCCGGCCACTGCCAGACTTGGCTCCAAACCTCCCCTCTCTGCCTGGAGTCCTGGATTCGAAACCTTTGGCCTCTCCAGGGCTATTTGTCACTAGAGAGCCAGACGTCTTCTTGTGGAATGGATGACTATAAATAATATAATACGTTCATTAGGGATGGGAAAAAGCGTTTAATTTCGTAAACATTTAACCCCTAACGTTTAAACGTTATAATCCTATTTTTTTTTTTTTTTATAAACTTAGGCAGAGGCCTAGGTATAATAACAAAAATCGTAATTTTGTACTTATGACCGGCCGACGAATAATTAACAACGGTTTTATTCTCACTCTTGCATTTAATGACCCAGCACTTCCACCATGTGTAACAGACAAGATGTCTTAATACAGCCTGGGACCCGGCACCTCCACCAAAATTGAGCATTTTTAGAATATTATCGGCCTAATCCGTTAGCCCGTGTTTGTGTAGGCTCCAAAAGTGATTTCAAAATAACATTTCATAAAAAAATTTTAAAAAATTACCAAACGTTTTGTGAATTTAATAACCTCTAACCAACCACTAAACGTTTAAACGTTAAACGTCCCATCCCTAACGTACATACATTCACTTGTAACTTATTAGTTATTAGTTATTCATAGGCATACAATGTTATGTACAGCATAGCAAATGGAATGGAAGTAAGACGATAACTTAAATGGACTATGATATATTGTGATAGTAGTATTATAGACAAATTAAAAAAAGTGCCTCCACCGGGGATTGAACCAGGGACCTTGCAAATATATACAATACATACCAAGTGTTGTTCAAAACATATCAGCAAATTTATCTGTTTTTACTTTTTCCCTAGTTGTTCCTTGTGCGACCTACCTGACGTTCCTAAAGTAAGCAGTCATCTTTCTATAACTTTCCCACACTGGAATATGATTATTCATATTTGTAATACCAATTGTTTATATACAGATGCATAGAACTTAAGGTAAATAGTTAAAAAAACTTGGGTCTTCTGGAAAAATTTTCTTTCTCATTTTAAATGAGTAAGAAAATTTTTGATGATATAAATGAGTCATTTATATCATGTAGTAACATCTGTAGCAATAAGAAATAACAAGAATTATTATGAGTTTTTCATTATTGACCATTATTATTATTTTGCAACTATGTTTAAGGATTCTATAATAATCAAAATAATATGTTCATAGCTTTAGTACTTAGTTCATCTTTATTCAAATAAATTCTTGTATATCCTATATGAGGTCAAAGCTGTAGTGCCATCTTAAGAGTCTGCAGAAGTGGATTCTCCCTGTTTTGGTATCCGTAATATCTACTCTTGTATTTATGAGTTTATTTCCTAACAAACTTAGTGGGGCAATAGACCATTTTCAGAATTAATTGCGCATGCGCGCTCCATTGCAATACATTATGGGAGAAAGATAATTTACATGCTAAATGTCATATGCTTTGGGATTGTGGCGGACTGTAAGAACTGTGTTGGAAATGCAGTACTCCACACACCCGAACATATGGCATTTAGCGTGTAAATACTCTTTCTCCCGTAATGCTTTGCGCGCGATACTACAGAGGGCGCTGGTGATTTTGAAAATCGTCTATTCTGTGCTGCCCGGGACTACTTTTTAATTAACTCACTCCAAATCCTCCCAAACAGCAAATATATTGTTAATTCACATTTTTCTTTTTTTCTTTTTAGGATCAGTAACTAAACCAAACCAAACCAAACCAAAATGTATAATATTTGAAAATCAAACAAAAACTGCAAGGACTGTGTTGGAAACGCAGTACTCCACACACCCAAACATATGACATTTAGTGTGTAAATACTCTTTCTCCCGTAATGCTTTGCGCTCGATACTATAGAGGGCGTTGGTGATTTTGAAAATCATATATTCTGTGCTGCCCGCAACTACTTTTTAATTAACTCACACCAAATCCCCCCAAACAGCAAATATATTGTTAATTCACATTTCTTTTTAATATCAGTAGGCCTAACAGGGGTGGTCTAGCCATTTGTGAAAATTAAATTCACATATTTTCCACATTTTAAAATTGCAATTTTTCACATTTTTTCAGATCTAGAAAATGAAGTTATTCATATTTTTTCAAACAAATTTTCCATAAATCTAGCCCTCGACAAATCCACGAGCAGCATGCTCGCAAAGCGTAATATCCACTCGCAATGAGGTGGGGTGGGTAAACCGGGGTCTGGGGCAAAGCCCCAGCCACCAGAGGCAAATCCGCCATAGGCATAACATTTTTGGGGTTGTGTTATATTTGGTGGCCTAAAACGCGATTTGAGGCGACATCTAATCAAAAAAACAATTAAAAGAAAGGTAGTGTATATTGAATTACCAACTCCTTATGTTTTTTACTGGTTGAGGTTCTAATTTTTCACATTTTTCCACACAAATAGCAAAAAGTGACACTTTTTTCACAGGTTTTCATATATAGTGTCTAATTTTTTGCATTTTCCCACATGGGGACCACCACCTGCAGTAACTAAACCTAACCAAACCAAAATGTATATTTGAAAATCAAACAAAAAACAAAGCGCATATCGCGGTATCGGTTTTAAAACATTTTTTTTGTGTGGAGGGGGGAGGGGAGGGGGGATGTGGAAGCAAGTTAATAAAAAAGTAATATTGGACTGCACTTAGCATTGCCTCAAAGTTTGTTACCCTGGAAAAAACTCGTAAATATCCTTGGTCAACAACAGGAGATAATACAATACCAGTTAACATTATAAAATCATAGGTAGGATCCACTTTAGCAGATTCTTAGTTCAAATTGTTAAATTTAATCTATTCTAATTTCTAAATGAATACGTTCACACACATGGCTAATTTTCTAGGTTAGTATTCTTCTCACACAAATGTGCCCAAGCCAACGTATTGTGAAAATAAATTATGTGTCCAATGCACTGTAGTAGGCCTACTAAAGAATATAAAGGTTTATCTGATCTAGTAAAACCTCGCAACCATTTGAGAAAATAGGCCGCAGGTAAATTAGAAGGCAGCTAGCAATTGAATGAATTCAATGAATACGGAAAACCTAATTCCAACTCGGCTAATTTAAATTTATGTTTAATTAAAACTAGTGATGAAGACTGGGGTTTATGAATTTGAAATAAGGAAGAATTCCACAACAAGATATCAATCCATGAAACTTACCATATTTATCCGAATATAAGACGATATTGATACTGGTACGTAGCTAAAATTTGGATGTTGTCTTAAATTTGAATATCAAGAAAATCATTGCGAGTATGATGTTTTTCGAATCTGGCGGGCGATGTTTTCGTGGTGCATAGTATAGCGCGGGTGACGACATAACGGTCTCCGCGGGAATAACGGCGCGTTTCACGGGCTCCACAGAAAAAGACCACCAAAATAATGGTGCGTACAAATAAAAAGTTTTTTCTTGGGAATCGATTCTTAGGTCACAATGATCGATGTCATCCCTACTTTTGACTCTAACTTTAAAGTAATGGCCGTGAATTGTGCATAGTTTACATCAATAAATATTCTTAGTTAAGTACTATGTTGAAATATTATTTTTCCAGTTTTAAGAGGTGAGACTATACGGACTCTCCCTGAGTGGACTTAGGTCTTTTGGCAATGGTCATTCGAAGATAGATTCGTATTTTGAAGTCAATGCAGTTGGTCGGTGGAAGGAGAGCTGTGTATTTTTTCATGAGCTGGTTCGAGGCTACTACTGAAGCAACTGGCTTAAATGTGTAAACCATAGATAAACTAATTAAATACTAATAATACAGAACGGGTTTGATTTAAATCAGAAACTAGAGAAAATTTTGTTTTATTTCATAAAAAGAATCATGTGATTCAGTTAAGTTTAACAATTTTAATATAAAATCTATGTCAATCTATTTTATTAAATTATAGAAAATGCCAAGTTCATATTTCGTCATTTTCGTATAATGCGTCTTCCGGACATTTGTTTGGACCTGGTTCAAAAGATGTCACTGTGTGCTGTTCTCTGATTGGTTATTATAACGCTGCGATCGTGATTTGTATTGTTGAGAGCGTTAGTAGTTTGAGAAGTTGAGTTGGAAGATGTCGTGTTCGCGGCCGAGTTAGGCGATGTGTAAAACTTAGGAAAAGTTAACTAGGGAAAACGTTTTGAAGATAGGAATCGCGTGTTAAAAATCCGCGAAAGTGCTTATCGAGAACGAACGGCGATCTGCCTAGAAGAAATACAAGTAAACGTCTGTGAAATCAACGAGAACTGTAACCAACAGAGGTACATTTTACGAGTCTAGCAGAGACCAAGGATACGTGAGTGAACGAACTTTTGCATGCCTTAGGAGCATATTAATAAACCGACGGACTTGATAAAATACAGCATCGATATCCAGAAAAGTTTAGAATCATTAATAGCCTAAGGGCCGAGAGTTAGTTACGTTCCAGAAGATTCAAGACGGTTGTAGACGCGTAGCCTGGAGAATACGCCACGGGAAACGCAATCAAAGTTTGGTGGGTGGATTGCTACGAAATATAGATTGAAATATCACGAAAAGGAAATTGGTAGGGATAAAATCGTTTATAAATCCAAGTATAAGAACATATAAGGAACGGTTATTGACAGGTCAATATCTTGGCAAAGTTTTAGTATTTGTGCAAATTGGTTTCGAAATCAATAAATGCAGATTATTTGAAATCCAAAATGGCGAATTTTAGTTGCAAAGCGTTTGAAGTTGACATCAACAATAGTAAAAAAACGATGAACATCCGCGAGTGACTGAGCCACCGACGTCGAACGATTTGTATTGTTGATAAAGACGCGTGAAGTCAGAACTGTGTCGATAAAAGCTGTCGTGTTTACATCATTAACTGTCTGACAGTTTACCGTGTGAAGAACTGGAGAACTTGTTTACTGAACTCGGGATGCTGGTATCGGACAAGTGTGTAACATTAGAACGTACGGTCGGAGTTGATTTATCCGAACGATAATTAAACGTAATTTTATCACCACTCGAACAATATCAAGTGACAGTTGAACTTCGAAAGGAATCACAGCCGGGATACGAACTCAAGACAGGATCGTCGGTACAAGACTACGACAGTAAATACATACGCAGCCAGTTACTGAACTACACGTCGAACTTCGTTGACTACATAGGGTTTCGATGGGAGTCGTGATCATTTGTGATGAGTATTAGAATAAATTTATTACTAATTATACTGTCATAAACTTTCGGAAAACTTTACTGTTGTCCATCAGACCAAGAGATATCTTAACTAGATATCCAATTCGCTTTTAGCCATCAGTACTGATAGGTAGTTTTTTTTTAAATGTATTCCTTGTCAATGAAGGAAATTCATTTGTGTTATACAATATAGCCCGTTCTGGTTTGACTTATTAACCGTTGATTGTCTGTTGTAATGTCATCCTAGATCTAGTTTAAATTATAAGTTGTATTTCAGAGATGTTTGTCTTCGATGTCTTACGATTTCTCAATTTTGTGGGTCTTGGTGAGTGATATGAGGTTGATGTGAACTAGTTAGGGACCTTTAGACTTGAGTACCAGGTTCACGCCTAGGTAGGGTTTAAAATTCAAGTTTGAAGGATTTAGCCTTGATCAGTTGTTATTTATTCTCAATTAATATTTTACTTCTAAGTGAGGTCAGAAATCGTGTTTCACTTTAATTAGGCGACCCATCGCCGAGTATGTTCTTGATCATTAAATCATATTTTCTGGAGCACAGCTATTTAGTGAGGTATCCAACGAGAGCCTATCGATTACCTGAGGGGTCGTAGGTTCGTTGTGTTACAGAGGATGGGATAGTCGCTAAATTAAAACCACGCGTAATTACAGTTTTTATTGATATCTCGAGAACGATGCAAAAGATCTAAAAACTAGGGGTGTGCGAGTAGCACATTTTGAATTCGAGTCGAGTATTCCTTCAAATACTCGAGTATCGAGTCGAGTCGAGTATTCATTTCAAAATTTAATTTTTTTTTTTAGCAGGCCCACTTGGAGCACAACGATTTTTCTGTTGTAGACAATTAAAAAATACATTATTGTACTTGTATTAGGCTATTGAGGCCTTCCTGCCCTTTGTGCTGGCCAATTTCAATAAAATTATAATTATACTATATGTTATCTATAGTTCCTGGCCCCATTACAATACTGCTGCGATGTTTTAATTTTAAAAAAATCCTCCAAATTCGCACTCTCATTAAAATATTCGCGGTCTAGGCATCTCCAATGCTCTTTCAGCACATTTGAATATTCCGCGCCCTTGAATGGAACGAGTTCCAGCAGTCGATAAAGAAGTCGATAAAGAAGAACCTTCTTTATCGACTCTAGTTCCAACAATGGCCAATGGAGCGCGCCACGCGTTTGCACTCGGCGAGTTTGACCTTCAAGCTTCTTCAAAGCAAAGATGGAAGATAGAAGGAAGAATCATAAAACATGTCAAAACTACGCCAACTACGATTTTAAAATACGTAAAAAGTGCATTAATGGAATTTTCACCGGCATTCTTTCTTCTCGATAGTTGATCTGAAATATTAGTGACATAGACGCAACAAAACCAATAAAGGATGTTTTGTTTTCGACGCCGTGTAGGCCTAGGCTAGGCCCTAGGGCCGCCTATTCCCGGTTCCCGCATCCAAGTCTCCTTTGTTGTTTATCCTAATAATTTTGAAAGCACGCAGTCTCTAGGGCCAAGGCCTACTTTTTGCCGTCACAGTACACACGTAGTAGGCCTAGGTTGTTATAAGCCTAGGCCCAGGCCTGGCCTAGCCCTGCTGTGATGATGGTTCTTCTCAGTTTTCATAGGATTTCATGTGTTCAAAACTCGACTCGAAAACTTCGAGCCTAAAACCAAACTCGACTCGATGTCGAGTATAAAAACAAACTCGAAAAAACTCGACATTTCGAGTACTTGCACACCCCTACTAAAAACTGATTCTAGACCGAATTGTGGTTTTGTTAGAACAATATAATGCAAGAAAAAATATTCAAATATAATAATCGATGCGGTTTGCATTTAAGATATAAATTTAATTAAATAAATTTCTAATAAAAAACATAATTACCATCACATTACAATATTTTTTCTTGCATTATATTGTTCTAACAAAACCATAATTCGGTCTAGAATCAGATTTGATATATTTTGCATCGTTCTCGAGATGTCACGAAAAAACTGTAATTTTGCGTGGTTTTAATTTCGCGACTATCCCATCCTCTTAACTTCCTGAAAATAGGGGGTCGTCTTAAATTCGAGGTCGTTTTCTATTCGGGTAAATACGAAACATATTGTTTAGCCCATAGGGCCTACATACAGCTAATACATACCCTGTATAGTATACATTCTCCTTTCCTGAGATTCTGGGATCAAAGTTGGTTCTGTCTGTTGGAGAGCGAGCCTCGAACACTGGCGGGCTACACGCAATTGGCGACTGAACCGGAGTCGGTTTCTTGAGGAATGGATGGGCAAAGAACTGGTCAAAGTCGAGGCGGTCCTTGGGGTTGCGCCTAGAGAAATTAAGGAATGTTCAACAATATGTAGTATTATTATAGGCTATATTAAGGGGAACAAACATTTATAAACAAGTCCCAAATAAAAAAT
This sequence comes from Sweltsa coloradensis, assembly GCA_024449915.1. Classification (NCBI taxonomy): domain Eukaryota; kingdom Metazoa; phylum Arthropoda; class Insecta; order Plecoptera; family Chloroperlidae; genus Sweltsa; species Sweltsa coloradensis. The sequence goes on along the minus strand of JAMZAV010007744.1, from coordinate 10,865 downwards.
TACATTATAGCCTGTATGGTCAAACTGTATGGTCAAACTGGGGCATAGAAATCCACAGCCGCTCGACTTATACTATCGGGGACAACCGCTGCCGGAAGTACAATCTACCTCGTCCCTTGGCATTACTATCGAAGCCTCGCTGAAGTGGGACCTGCACACTGATAATCTCGCTAAGAAACTGAGCACGGCCTGCTTCGCTATCAGAATTGTCAAAGAAAGAATAGGACCTGGCCCGGCTAGAACAGTGTATTTTGCTTACTTCGAATCCCTCCTTCGTTATGGTATCCTTCTATGGGGCTCCTCATGTAAGAAAGTTTTTATGAAGATTTTTATTATACAGAAAAGAGCTATGCGAATTTTAAAAGGAGTTGGTAGGCGGCACTCTTGTCGAAAGCTTTTCTCTGAGATGGGTATACTTACCTTAGCGGATCTCTATATCTTTGAATCGGTGATGAGCACCCGCAAGAGACTACATGAATTCAGAAGAAATGAGGACTGCCATAATTATGCCACCAGACAGCAGAGAGACCTACACCGGGACACAGTGAGGCTAGCCATGGGACTGAAAAGCCCTAATAACCAGGGGATCCGACTATACAATAACCTGCCAGCTGAGCTCAAGGACATCGGGAGTGAAGATAGTTTTAAAACTAAACTAAAAACCTTTTTACTCTGTAACTCATTTTATTTTATTGACGATTTTCTGTGATTCTAGTTGAACTCTTTTAGATTAATTCATACTACTACTGTGACTATGTATAATATCCCATGTACCTGTTACTCTATTGGGGATCTATGTACAATAAATGAATGAATATGAATATGAATATGAAACTAATCAACAGTATATGTAGCTAGGCCCAGGGCATTTCCAGGTATGTTTTGTTTTTGCATTTAGGCGGAGGCATTGCAGCATTTAAACTTTTTTTTATAGGATATTGCAAATAGACAGCGGCCATTGCTTTGGATTAACAAATGTGTTCACGAGCCAGTGATGATGATTATTGTTGCTTAATAGTATTAATGCACTAAGGCTATTAGAGACAATGAGTGATGAGTAGTGATAGATAAGGGTGAAGGACGATTACAAAAACCCATGACTTATGCGGCAACCTACGTCAAACCTACATCCTCGTAGAGACATACGCTTTGGACAAAACAGTATTGTACAGTACCTAAGCAAAAGGCCTTATTTAACTGGAAACTTACATTAAGACTAGGGGTGGACCGATACCATAATTTGCCGATACCGATACCGATACCGTTTATTTGTTTACCGATACCGATACCACTTTATGCAGTAGGCCCCATTTGACTAGGCCTACTTTCTAAAAAGTAAAAACTACAACAAACAAACAATACAGAATTAAAAAAAGGGCTTAGCCTAGCCCTAATGAAGATCAATAGCATGATGCATTATTTAATTAAACTAGGAAAACGCTTAAGTCCCGCCGCGTTGTTGGATGAGCGTATTGGTGCATTGAGCTGCCATGTGCTATGCGGATTTTCTGTTGTTCTGTGAAAAAATTATTACTAAGTTCAAATTTTTTAAATTTAAATTAAATTTAAATAAAAAATAAACTTAAATTTTAATTTTTTTTAATTAATCGTAATTTTAAAAAAGAAAAAAATCGAAAAATTGGGATTTTTATAAGAAATAATTTCTCGATTGCGCTCAAATTTAACACTAACATATTAATTCATAAAATTAAGGTTCTGCGAAAAAATCATTACAATCGGATAAAGCATGTAGGTGTTATAAGTCTAAGAATTGTTTAAAAAAAGAAAAAACCCGTAAAATTTTGATTTTTATGATAAATATTTATTCAATTGCGCTCAAATTTCACAAGAATATCTTAATTCATAAAATAAAGGTTCTGTGCAAAAATCATTAAAATCGGATATAGCATGTAGGGGTTATAAGTCAAAGAAATTTTTAAAAAATCGAAAAAAAATCGTAAAATTGCGATTTTCATGGGAAATAATTTTCCGATTGCGCTCAAAAACGTGGCAGTTCTAAGTTCAGAGATTTCGAAGGCCTCCATAAAATTTCATCTCAATCGGAGTATCGGTTTAGCCGGAATCGTGCGGACAAACAGACAAAAATACAGAAAGAAAGAAAGAAAGAAAAAAAAAAAAAACATTCCGGATTTTTTTCTCCAGTGTAGTGAAATGGAATCTTCGCTTCGCTCGCTACGCTCATCCAATTATTTGATTTTAGTCCTAGATGTAGGGTCTAGGCCTAGTCCCAGGGCCTTAGTCCTAGGCAAACTTAAGTTTTAATCTAGGCCTAGGCCTACCCTAGGTCCACAACTTCACAATATAATTAAATAAATCTCTATGAAGGCTAGCCCTAGAATTTGTGTAGGCTATTTTACGTAATGCACAGGGCTAGGGCCTCGGCCCTAACTGTAAATCCAGAAGAAGCAGAAGTTAAAGGCTGAGGGCTTAGAGAACGCCTTTGCGTTTGTAGTAGGCCTATCCCAAGTGAATCTAGAGGCAAACAATCGTCTTCCCTTTCATTCTCGTTATCCGAGTCTGGTATAGCCGTTCGCGATTTTTTTCTAAGCGTAGCTGGGCCAACCTCGTCAGATGGGCAAGGCGAAAGCTTGAATGGTATCGAGCAATATGCTTTTGCATATTGCTAGTGGTGAAGCTCTTGGCGTTGTTACCGCCTCGCGAGACGTATTGCTTGCACAACATACAAAGAGCAAGTTGCGGGTTGCTTGCATTTTCTTTAAAGTACTTCCAAACTTCGCTCCGCTTTTTTACCGACATTTTAAACTCTTTAATTTCTCGTTACGAATTCATCAAAAGTAAAACAAACAACAGTCACAAACACGTCATCCGTCATACGATGCGATGATGCGAGCGCGGAAACAGCGACTTTGATAGATCGAAGTCGAAGTCGAAGGTGCAAGTCGATAGAATAGCAACGCACTCTATCGGAGACTTGGCGCACCGCGCTTGCGGCAAGTAGCTCAATCTAACGGTAGACTTCAACACTACGTACGTACGTAAATTGACGAGATAGTATCGGATTTGGTATCGGCAAAATGTTCCGATACCGATTCTACCGATACCACAGGTATCGGCCGATTCTCAATATCGGTATCGGTATCGGTATACCCCTAATTAAGACCTATTTCAATTTGTAACAATAGTGTTTAAGCTTATGTTGTTTTGTTTTCCATTGACCACACTCCTGAAATTAGTGAGAATTGGATTGCCACTTGTCTTCTTACATTTAAGTTTTTATTTATTCAGTTTCATAGTGTTTTCAAGTGGTGGTTGATAACAATGACATGTCACATCTATGTACTTGGAGTTTATAAAACTTTTTGAGACAGGAATAGTCTTTAATCTAAAACTTGTAATTTATCCAACAAGTGAAATAACGGTACTAGATTATACACATCTGTAAATTATCCGTAAGCACTTTTAAAATGTGGTGATAGAGGCACAACATGGCAATGAAATGTTTAAAATCTTCAAATAAGCTGTATAAAATGCAAGTTTTATCATCAGCTTAGAACAGCTGCATTTGACACTCGCATGACGACAGAATGGTCGCTAGCCCGCAATACAGTTTGCAATAGCGACAACAGGGCTAATACATCTACTAGACCTTCTTTATAATATTCCGATACCTTGGGCAGCCTGCTTACCTAAGGAGGTTAAGAAGCAAATTAGTGAGAGGCTCGGATGTGCCAACCGGTATCCTCGGAGCTAGGTTCTGGTTGTTCTCGTAGTATTGTTTCAATGCTTGAGGAGTCTGGGCTTGGAATGGGGCACGACCAGTGAGACATTGGAACACTATCGTGCCGAGAGACCATAGGTCTGCCTTCGCGTCATACTGCAGCGACATGATTACTTCTGGAGCCTGTGGCGAAAAAAACATGATAATTATCTAGAATAAATACAAAATATTTGCCTCTAAGTGGTCTTTATTGGCAAAGTTAAGCGTTACCTACATTGCTTTTTTAAACCTAGCCATAAATTTGGAAGCTAGAACTTTGGTGTGTAATCAAAACAGAGGTTCGGGGGTGAACATTGCTTGACTCGCTCCAGGAAGGAAACCCACGTGAAACCCCCTAACTGTTGCTATCAGCATGCATGTGATGTGAATGATCAATGAATGGTGTGTTTGTTATTAATTTACATCTTTACATTATTTTCTTAGGGAAATTACAAATATTCCCGGGAGTTTTCAGCAAGCAAGACTATGATATAAAAATTGAAATAAAAAAAAATTAGAAAAAATATCATTAAAAAATATGGTACTTGTTCATTATCCGGACCACCTAAGTTAGTTCTAAGGTTAGGTTAGAATAATCCAATAATAATGTTCCCCTCTAACCCAATCTAACTACCTTAGGTGGTCCAAATAATGAACAAGTATCAAAAATATTGATTTGAAGATAGGCCTAGTCCTACATGATAAATACTAAATAGACTGGAACAAATAATTGTCACAGTGCCCTACAAACAGGCACTACATTATATACTATCTATAGTGACAAATCTCAAATCTTGATACTAGGAACTAGGCCTACCGGGAAAACTATATATTATTATTACAAATATGCAAATAGCACCTGAGCTGCAACATACCATGTACATGGGAGACCCACACAGTGTAGCTGCCATCACTCCGTCTTGTAGAAAGCGTGCAAATCCAAAGTCAGCTGCAAGATAAGCAAAATATCAATATTAATAATATTGCTAAATTGATTGTTTTGTTAGTTCTTTAACTTAATTGGATAGACGTTAAAATAAATAATGCATAAAAAGAATAAAGATGCTAAACAGCATTGATAGGTCAATTGGCAGAGGTTAAAGTTGTAATGCTGGTTCCCTAGTATATTAACTCCTGGTATTGGAAAAAACTAATTGTTATTTGTACCTATTTTGAGTCTGATCTCATTTGGCTGTGGACAGGACTTTCCGCCAGAATGACTCAGCAGTATGTTTTGTGGCTTGAGATCTCGATGCACGATTCCCTTGGCATTTAATGCTCGCATTGCTCCCGCTAAATAACAAAAGTTTTAAACATGAAAAAGCAGGAACGAAAACTGAAATGTTAAGGCATATTAATTAAGGTAGAACAAATCTATCAGGCTTAGGAATTAGACTCGAATAAAAAAAATCCTAGAGCAGTACGGAGTAGGCCTAGTATTAGTATAAGTTAAGTATTTTATTTTGCATCCATCTGAGCAGTACATTGTAAGAAGAAAAATGGCACAATTAGCACTGTGGGACAACTAATATGTAACTACTAACTAGTAATAACTTTGTAGAATAGAATTAATGTGGCATAGGGCCATAGTCCAAGAAGCTTCTGGCCTTCAGATGAGATGAATATATAAGCAGAGTTGAAGCTTCTTTACATGAAACATTACATAACTAATTGTGAGGAGACCACAACTGCACTAAAAAAGGGTTAAATATGGAATCAGCGTGCATACTTTTAAGTTTTTAACACACCAGTACCAGTATTGTCTTGTGCATTGGCACAAAACGGGGAATTGGGTATTGAGAAGATATACTCCGTCACACACCAGATCCACAAAGAGGAGTTAACCAAAAAGGGAGTTGAGCATTTTTTGAAATTATTTAGCTCAAAAATTCCCCCACCCCCCTGTATTTTTATTGGTACAGTAAGATCCCTCTTATCCGATCTCCTCTTATCCGATGTACCGTGTTAACCGAGCCGCCCAAAAAAAAAAAAAAAAAAAAAAAAAATTAAAGTTTTAAATACGTAAATAAAACATAAAAATAATTACAGACGCCGCGCCGCACTTTTTTAAATGTACTCGCATACATTTGTAGGCGTGCCTTACGAGTAGGGATGACATCGGGTACCCGGTTCCAGAAATTACCCGGAGCCGATTTTAAGATCCGGGTATATTTCGCGGCCGTTTTTAGGCTAATTCACCAGTTTAAATTACGCGCTACGTGGTTGCGGTCTTTCCCGCGGAGCGTGCCCGCTGCCTAAAGAGTAATTGGAGTTGACGACAGAGCGCGTTGTAAGCTATCACGTGCTTCCGTCCGTCTCGGCGAGTCGCGCCCATGCCACGAGTGAGTGCAAAGAGAGAAAGATGCGGCAATAAATCTTGGACACTGCCGTCTGCGCAGTACGAGATGCGCGTACGATCCAACCAACTCACACTCACAGCTGACTGACAAAGATGGTTGGGTGTAGAAGTAGAATTCGCAATGCAATCATCTTTCAACCGATTCACGAAATTCGTTATCACGACGCATAGGATTGTTATTCCTGGGCTTATGTTCTTTCTTTCCTAGGCTTATCTTGCGACGAGAGCTTCAGCGCGGGATATAGTAGTGAGAGGTTTTCCCACATGAGAAAGAGAGCTAGGCCTAGCCTAGGCCTATGTTTGCATTGTAGGCCTAGCCTAGGCCTACTGCGTCGAGTTTAGGCCTAGACATACGTTTTTATTACGACATGTAGGCCTAATTGTGTACGTGTGTTTGTGAGCTTGATTTACAAGCTATTAAATCATTTAGTATACCCTGTATGAAGTGTATCGTGTGTATTTTATGTTCCTTTATCCATTACATGTGTGGCTATGCTACGAGAGCAAATAAACAAATGAAACGCGCCATCCGAGTTTTTCGCAAATCCGAGGTGCCCCCGGTCTCATCCAACTCGGATAAGAGGGATCTTACTGTACTCCTAAAATGAACACAAAATGTGATGGAAATGTCAAGGAAAGTGAGGAGACTTGCGTTAAAACTTAAAAGGAATACAAATGTCAATGTTCTAAATAAATACAAAAAATGCAAAAAGGAATATAAAGATACAATTCGAAAAGCGAAGGCTCATAGAATCAAAGAACTAATAAGGAAATCAGAAAACAAAGGAAAAGATATATGGAATATGATTAATCTGGAAAGGGGTTCAAAAAGAAAAAAGAAAACTGAAACAGAATTTGAAATCACAGTAGATAATGAAACGGTCAGAAATGCAAAGCAAATTGGAAACATATTCAATGACTACTTTATAAATATAGCCACAAAATTAACAGAAAGTCAAAAGAGAACTGAAAATGATGGGAAAAAACTGTTGCCTGAAATAGATCACTTATTTGCCTCAATAATGTAAGTGAAGATGAAACTTTGCAAATTATAAGAAATTTAAAGAATAAGAAATCAATAGGTCCAGATGGTTTATCAAGCTTTCTTATAAAGAAATGTGCAAGAGTATTAGTAGAGCCACTTACTTACTTAATTAATATGTCTCTTAATGAAGGTGTTTTTCCAAAAGCTTTAAAGGTGGCGCGGGTAAAACCAATTTTGAAAGAGGGAAACACTCGAGACATCAGAAATTATAGACCAGTTTCAAAGGTGTTTGAAAGAGTAATGTATAATAGATTGTCCGAATACTTAGAGTCAAATGAGATAATAGCAAAAGAACAACATGGATTCAGAGAAAAGAGATCAACTGAAACAGCTCTTGCTGCCTTCATTGACAATGTTGTAACAGCGCTTGATCAGAAAAAAACACCAGTAGCCATTTATATGGATCTTTCAAAAGCTTTTGACTGTGTGGAGTATAATACATTAATAAGTAAACTGTTTTCATATGGAATTAAGGGAAATGCCCTGCAATGGATATTTTCGTATCTACATGGAAGGACGCAATATGTAGAAATTTCTGACCATTTGAACAAAAAAACTAAATCTGAGAGGAAATATATTAAACTGGGAGTACCACAAGGATCAATACTAGGGCCTTTGTTTTTCAATATACTAATAAATGACATGCCATGTGCAATAAGTGAAGGGGATATGCTTCTGTATGCAGATGACGCAACCACCACCCTTGCTCATGCACTTATAGAAACATTAGAACAGACCGCTTTTATCAGTTTTAACGAAGTGGCGCAGTGGCTGCAACCAAATAACCTAATAATGAATAATAAGAAAACTAAATGTATGATATTCCCAAGGAAAAATATGGAAGATCAAAATATTTGTATCAGGTTGTGTGATGAAGACCTTCCTATTGAACAAATAGACACAGCAAAGTTCTTAGGACTGTATATTGACAAGTGCTTATCGTGGGACATCCACACTGATTATGTAGCAAATAAAATAAGCTCCAATATATATGTCTTACGTAAAATGAAAATATATGCAGATAGAAGTTTGCTGTTAGTAGTGTACTATGCCCTGATTGAGTCACATTTGAGCTATGGATTAATAGCGTGGGGTAATACATCAAAAACAATTTTCATAAGATCTTTGTCATGCAAAAAAAAGCTTTAAGAATACTAGATAAAATTAAGAAAGGGGATACATGTAGAGGACATTTCAAAACGTTGAATATTCTTACTCTTGCATGCCTCTATATTTACAAAGTAATATTATTTTTAATTAATCATAGGGGAGATATAAAAAAAACATCAATATTCATAATTACAATACTAGGAGGAAAAATGATATATTTGTGACATCCCATAGGCTGGCTGTATATGAGAAAAGCCCCACATATGCAGGAATAATCCTTTTTAATAAGCTACCTGCCATTATCAAAAACAAACCAACTGATACATTTAAAAAGGATCTTAGGACATTTCTTGTTGAAAAAGAATACTACGATATTGAGGAGTTCTTGGCGGACAATAATAATATGTCTTGACAATACAATTTATTTTGCATATCATAGATGCCTAGACTTATATTATCTTGTAGCCTATCTTATATTAGTGTAAAAGTATATATTTTTATTGTGTATTATTGTATTGTTGTAAAAGTGTATTTTGTAATTAATGTAAATTAGTTTTAGTATTTTCTATACATCCTAATATTCAAGTCTTAGTCTTTTGAAAAGACGTGTTTAATAGCTAGCTAGCTTATAATGTAATGTTTAGAACTTGTTTATCTTGTCATAACATTGTAACAATATATGCTAGTATTAGGTATACAAAACAAGACAATAAAATGAAATGAAATGAAAACTACGTTTTTGGTTAACTCCTCTTTGTGGATCTGGGCCCAGGTGAGTAACTAGCACCTGTTGATAGACCAGGGTTTTTAAATATTGATTTAGTGGGGAATCAATCTATTACTTAGGCATATTATTAGTTAAGCGAGCGAAGCGAGCGTTTCCATTTGACTCTGCCGGAAAAATTAGTCACTGTTTTTTTTTTGTTTGTTTGTTTGTTTGTTTGTTTGTTTTTGTTTGTATGTCTCGCCATAACGTTCGAACGGAGGCTCGGATCGAGTTGAAATTTTGACCATCCGCAAGCTTCGTTCTCGATTGAATGCCATTAGTTTTGTGGCAAAATCGTTCAAAAAGTTAAAAAGTTACATTAAAGTTAATCGAAAGTTTTTTTTTTCAAACTAAACGGCGACAAAATCTGAGATAGCCAAATCATTTAGAATGTCCGTCCGGTCACGAATATGTTAATTTAATTTTGATCCGATAAGTAGTGTGGATGGAAATTACATTATAACAAAAGTAACGTTGCCATGGCAACGAAATGACGCGGCGAAGTTTCTAATGCACTGCCACCTAGAAGTAATCAAAATACTTTCGAGGAAGCAGTCTATTATTTGTCAACAAAGAGTTTTTAATAGTTTTCCCAAGGAGTCAATGTCCCCTAGATGGCGGTGGATTTTATCCACAAAGTAAAGGTTTAGACACGGGTTTACCCAAATACCTTGGCAATAATAAATAATATTGGAAACATGGCCCTGTGGACAGCGAACGTCGCAAATTTTAAAATTTAAAAAAATTTGCAATGTGGGTCTAGCTATAGCATGTGCTCGCTTAGTCAACGCGTCCAACTGAGCGTTTCCTAGTTATTTATTAGTAATCATTAATTGATCTTCAAACAGTAATCACCTTTAAAAAATTAAAAAATTAACTATGAATATGATTCAACAAGAGTAAAAAGTATGTTGATCCAACCATAGCTCCATGATCCAACCAACACACACTACTGTTACCGTAGATAGAATTTGTTAAGCGAGCGTTTCCATTTGACTCTGCCGGAAAAATTAGTCACTGTTTTTTTTTTTTTTTTTGTTTGTTTTTTTGATTGTATGTCTCGCCATAACGTTTGAACGGGGGCTCGGGTCGAGTTGAAAATTTTGACCATCCGCAAGCTTCGTTCTCGATTGAATGCCATTAGTTTTTGTGGCAAAATCGTTCAAAAAGTTAAAAGTTACATTAAAGTTAATCGAAAGTTTTTTTTCAAACTAAACGGCGACAAATCTGAGATAGCCAAATCATTTAGAATGTCCGTCCGGTCACGAATATGTTAATTTTATTTTGATCCGATAAGTAGTGTGGATGGAAATTACATTATAACAAAAGTAACGTTGCCATGGCAACGAAAAGACGCGCGAAGTTTCTAATGCACTGCCACCTAGAAGTAATCAAATACTTTCGAGGAAGCAGTCTATTATTTGTCAACAAAGAGTAGTTTTCCCAAGGAGTCAAGGTCCTCTAGATGGCGGTGGATTTTATCCACAAAGTAAGGTTTACACACAGGGTTTACCCAAATACCTTGGCAATAATAAATAATATTGGAAACATGGCCCTGTGGACAGCGAAACGTCGCAAATTTTAAAATTTAAACAAATGTGCAATGTGGGTCTAGCTATAGCACGTGCTCGCTTATCAACGCGTCCAACTGAGCGTTTCCTAGTTTAAAATACAGTATACAATTAATTATTATGTCAACGTACCCAGCTGGCACAAAAACAAGCGAATTGTGTCCTCACTCAAAGTTCCTTTCACTGAAACACAAGTAAAAATAGTTATTATATGTAGGCCTACTGTAGTAGTCCAGTAGTATTAGAATATTAGCTATGAATTTTTGAGATAAGGG
>JAMZAV010007743.1:0-31648 GCA_024449915.1 Sweltsa coloradensis | reverse complement strand
TAAAACCCAAATTTTAAAAAAATAAAAAAAAAGGGAAAAAATAAAAACGTGAAAAAAAAAAGCTTTTTTTAATAATGAATTTAATAAGGCATTAAAATGTTTCCCCCAAAAAGTGAATTAATTTACTTTACAATAACGCTATAAGCACAGGGGGGGGCCCTTTAAATTTTGGGCACTTTGCCGCAAAAAGTGATTCACATGTTATTCAACTTTTCATTGTTTTAATTTATTTCCACCCAAAATACTTGCAAAAAAAACTCGGGGTTTTGTCTCCACATCTGTTTATGTGTGTAAAAAAGACTACATTTTTGACAAAAAATTTCATTTTTAAAATTTAACACTTGGGGGGTTCTTTCGTCCACAGTCTCTTTCACGTGTCGTTTTTAAATTCTTCTTGTGCTTGAAGTTAGATGGACATCTTTACAGTGATATTTTCCATCTTGCGCCCGTCATCAGGAACGGACGCCGGGTTTTGGTCGATCTGATACTGACAAACATCGAGTGGTCTGAAACCAAGATCATTATATTAATAATACTCACTGTTTAAATCATTTAACAAAAGAAACATTAAATAAATAATTTTTCGTGGGAAGCCTTCCAAAAGGGGCAATATCCCCCTCTTTCTTCCTAAATTTTGCCTTTTGGATATTGTAAAGAGTGCCCGAGGGCTGAATAGAGGATTAAATCCATTGCATACCAAAACGATGAGGAAAACCTCGGGAGAAAAAAACTTCCTCAGGATTCCCGGTCTCGCGGGATTTGAATTTGGGGCCCTTCCTAAACAAATGAATCGAGACTGTGCAGGCAGAAAATATTTTTCCCAAAAATAAAAGTTTATAGAAAATAGATAATGGGAAGCTTCGAAAACGCTTTTTTCAGCCGCGTTGTGGATGAGCGAAATTTGGGTGCTTTGAGCGCCATATGATATGCATTTTTTTTTTTGTTCTCCCAAAAAAAATTATAACTAAGACAAATTTAATTTTTTTCAAAAAAAAATCGTAATTTAAAAAAAGAAAAAAAGTCGTTAAATGGATTTTCATGTGAACAATTTTCGATTGCGCTCAAATTTTTACAAAAATATTTTAATTAAAAAATTAAGGTTTGTGAAAAATGATTACAATCGGAAAGAGAGGTGTTATAAGTCGAAAAATTTTTTTTTTAAATCGAAAAAAAAGAAAAATTTGCGTTTTTCATGAGCAAAAATTTTTTCGTTTGCGTTCAAAAACTTTTGGCAGTTCTAGGTTTAGAAATTTAAAAAGGCCTCCAGAAAATTTCATCGCTTTGAAGATGGTTTAGCCGGAATCGTGTTAATAAAAACAAAAATAAAAACAGAAAAAAAAAAGAAAGAAATAAAAAACATTTCAGTTTTTTTTCCCAGTTTGTTTAAGGGGAATCTTCGCTTCGCTCATCCAATAAATAGTCTTTTTTTTGAAACAAAAAGGTATGTTTAATTTTTTTTTGTCCATGAACATTTTCCCAAATTGCGGCATTTTTTTAAAAGGGGTTTTGCAAATTTTCGAGGGTGATATTTTTTCAATAGTAGTAGCACTTACTGTGACTAGGACAGGAAAGTGATTTTTTAAAAGTCATCTTTTTCACTTGCTTACACATTGTTTTGCGTTTTTGGTACGTGAGAGTATTTTTTACCGGACACCACAAGAAATCGTACAACGTCGATATTGAAGATACACGTTTCAAAATTTCACATGTCCTAGTCACGGAGAAGTGTCAAAAACGTGGCAGTTCTAAGTTCAGAGATTTCGAAGACCTCCCGAAAATTTCAATCGGGTAACTACGAACAAAATATCAGCCATCCATTGGTAGGCCTTCTCCTTTTTGGATAAATAAACAAAAAGAGATGCAAGTTTGGGGGTTTTGCCCGGGGAAAAAAGAAAGTTCAAAAAAAAGAATAAAACTTTTTATGTTCTTTCTCCAAAACTACGTACGTTTTATAGTTAGTTCGGAAACATGTGTTTTACGCGCGCACAAAATTTGGGGTTTCCCCTTATTCAAAAAAAAAAAAAACAAGAAAAGTTTTTTAGTTTTTAACAAAGGTAAAAAGAATTTAAGCCATTTTGTTAAAACCATGTTAATTTAACATTTCTTAGAATGGGACAGGACCCCTTTAAAAAAAAACATGACACACAATGTGGTTTTTTTAGCAACGAGCGTAATAAAAAGTCGTTTTTGCAACAACAAAAAAAACGATCTGATTGGTTTTGTAATTTTTGGAATTTTTTAAACATTAAAAATACAATGACACAAACAAAGGGTAGGTTCAGACCCCAAAAAGGGAAAATCAAAAATGGGATCCCTTTTTTTTAAAAAAAACCCTACATTTTTTTTAATTTTTTCTATAATATTTTGCAACATTTATTTTGGCCCGCTGAACATGGGTTGTTTTAAAAAACATACAGTGGAAAAAGGTGCAATAGGTATATAAAACTAATTAAAAATATATAACGAAAGTAGAAACTCTCCAAAAGCTAGAAAGTTACAGGGTTTAGTGGGGGAGCAAGGGTATGAAAACATGCTTCCGTGGGAGCTTAGGTGAAAGGCATGTAGTGGTATCAACGATTCGATTGACCATAGATAAACAATTTCGATGTGAGAGTCTTTTTTTTTTTGCAGAGACCGGCCATATCTAAAACAAGATGGCCGCCCGCTTTCAAATTTTTAAAACTAGCATATCTTCGTAAGTATTTGACCGATTTCAATTTCAAAGGTACCATTCGAAAGGTAAATGAAGAAATTTAAATTAATTTTTACAAATTTTAACTAAAAATCCCATATATTTTAGGTTATGTTACAAAAACTTTAACTTTTTAAAACTTTACAAAAAACCCCCTTTCTCGTTATGGACAAATATTTACTAGGTAAAAAGGGTTTTTTACATTTTCTTAACTTGCATTTTTTGGTAGATTATTTCTATGTTTTTTTTTAATGAATCCATGCATTTTAATTTTCTGACAATTATGGGCCTGAGTTTATGTAATTGAAGCGATGGCATGTGTGGGTTTGAATATATGCTACTACTGTGTGATCTTTATGTTTCAAATACATTTTGTCGAGGACACAATTGGTGAAACAATTAGATATTTGGTATCAATCGATTTTTTTATGAACCGAACTTAAACAATTTTGATTGGGTAAATTTCGTTTTTTTTTACTGAGCCCTTTCCCCTGGGCAAACAAGATGGCCGCCGTCATTAAACATTTTAAACTAAATATCTTTAAAAGTATTTCGCCGATTTCAATTTTAAACGTCCGTTGAAAAGATAATAAAAAGAGCTACAAATGATATATAAACTTTTTCCCCAGAAATTTTAAATATTTTTGAGGTTATGTTTGGTTTGAGTTTTTGTAATTTTAACGATTTTTTCAGAGCACAATAGGTGAAACAACTATGTATGGGGGTATCAATCGATTGGGTTATGAACCGTGATTTAACAATTTTGATGGGAAAAAATTTCGATTTTTTACTGAGGACCTTCCCATGGCAAAAAACAAGATGGCCGCCGCCAATGAGCCTTTTGACTCGCATATCATTAAAAGTATATATCCGATTTTTAATTCACGTATACCGTTGAAACGATAATTAAAAAAGAAATAAACTTTGTATTTACTATTTTGTTGAAACTTTAATATTTACTAAGGTTATGTTACAAAAACTTAAGTTATTTACCACACTCGTCATCGTTATGGATTTATGGCGCATATATTTACATGACAAAACTTTTTTTTTGAATATGTTTGGCTTGTTTATCCGTAGCATATCTTTTTATGTATTCAATAAGTCCCTTACCTTTTATGTTCCGACAGATATATCCCGAATAATGTATTTTAAGCGACGGCATGTGTAAATGAATATATATTCATCAAGAATTTTGATCTTGATGTTTTGAACACTTTTCGTAGAGGCAAAATAATTGATGAAAGGTTTATGTATCTGGTATCAAACGATTCGTTATGAAACGTACTTTAACAATTTTGATGAGGGACCCGTCGCAAAATAAAAAACAAGATGGCTGCCGAAATAAACTTTGTTACTTATATATTTTTCTAAGATAATTGACAGATTCATTTCAAAGATACCGTTGGAAAGGTAATCAAAAGGGGCAAAAAAGTATAAACTTGCAATTTTCAAAGAAACGTTTATATTTACTGAGGTTATCTTGTTACTACCCTCTATCGTTACAGTTATGGAACAAATATAACGTATATATGTTTTATATTTTGTTTAAACCTTTGTTTTATAGTAAGCGACATGAACGCTCTTATTTGGTACCATAGACAGAAATTAATAAAAGTTCTTCCACCGGGGATTGAACCCGGGACCAGTTGGAAAGAGTATGACATTGACAGCCTAGGTCCCGAGTTCAATCCCCGGTGGAGGTATTTTTTAAATTTCTGTCTTAATATATACATTTTTTGTTTTTTTAGAGATTTTCGTAGCCGATATGTATGTCATATGTCATACTCTTTCCACTGGGTATGTCATACTGTCATACTCTTTCCATCTGGTCCCGGGTTCAATCCCCGGTGAAAGAACTTTTATTAATTTCTGTCTATGGTACCAAAATAAGAGCGTCATAGTCGCTTACTATAAAACAAGGTTAAACAAAATATATACATAATACGTTATATTTGTTTCCCTAACTGTAACGAAGAGTGTAGTACAAGTAACCTCAGTAAATATAAACGTTTCGTGAAAAATTTCAAGTTTATACTTTTTGCTCCCTTTGGGTTACCTTTCCAACGGTACCTTTGAAAGAATCTGTCAATTATCTTAGAAAAATTATATAAGTAACAAAGTTTATTTCGGCAGCCATCTTGTTTTTATTTTGCGACGGGTACCTCATCAAAATGTTAAAGTCGTTTTCATAACGAATCGATTGATACCAGATACATAATCCTTTCATCAATTATTGTGCCTCTACGAAATGTGTTCAAAACATCAAGATCATAATTACCGATGAATATATTATTCATTTTCACATGCCGTCGCTTAAAATACATTATCTCGGATATATCTGTCGGAACATAAAAGGTAAGGACTTATTGAATACATAAAGAGATATGGGTACGGATAAACAAGCCAAACATATTCAAAAACCGTTTTGGTTATGTAAATATTGCGCCATAAGTTTTCCCTAACGATGACGAGTGTGGTAAATAACTTAAGTTTTTGAAAAAATAACCTTAGTAAATATTAAAGTTTCAACAAAATAGTAAATACAAAGTTTATTTCTCTTTTAATTATCGTTTCAACAGTATACTTGAATTAAAAATCGATATACTTTTTAATGATATGCGAGTCAAAAGGCTCATTGGCGGCGGCCATCTTGTTTTTTGCCATTAGAAGGGTCAGTAAAAAATCGAAATTTTTCCCATCAAATTGTTAAATCACGGGTTTATAACGAATCGATTGGTACCCATACATTGTTGTTTCACCTATTGTGCTCTGAAAAAATCGTTAAAATTACCAAAAACTCAAACCAAACATAACCTCAAAAATATTAAACTTTCTGGAAAATTGTTGATATATTATTTGTAAGCTCTTTTTATTTTCTTTTTAACGGTACGTTTTAAAATTGAAATCGGCGAAATACTTTTAAAGATATTTAGTTAAAATGTTCAATGACGGCGGCCATCTTGTTTTTGCCCAGGGAAGGGGCTCAGTAAAAAAATCGAAATTTACCCAATCAAAATTGTTTAAGTTCGGTTCATAACGAATCGATTGATACCAAATATCTAATTGTTTCACCAATTGTGTCTCGACAAAATGTATTTGAAACATAAAGATCACACAGTAGTAGCATATATTCACCTACACATGCCATCGCTTCAATTACATAAACTCAGGCTATAATTGTCAGAAAATTAAATGCATGGATTCATTAAAAACACATAGAAATAATCTACCAAAAATGCAAGTTAAGAAAATGTAAAACCTTTTTACCTAGTAAATATCGTTCCATAACGAGAAAGTGTAAAGTAAACAGTTAAAGTTTTTGTAACATAACCTCAAACAAATGGGATTTTAGTTAAAATTTGTAAAAATTAATTTAAATTTCTATCATTTACCTTTCGAATGGTACCTTTGAAATTGAAATCGGTCAAATACTTACGAAGATATGCTAGTTTAAAATTCGAAAGCGGCGGCCATCTTGTTTTAGATATGGCCGGTCTCTGCAAAAAATCAAGACCCTCACCATCAAAATTGTTTATCTATGGATCAATACGAATCGATTGATACCACATACATAGCTCTTTCACCTTTTCGGCCACGGAATTTCCCTATGCTCCCCTACTTACTCCTAAGGAATCAGTATTTAAGAGATGTGTCATTCCAAAGACATTTGAAACTGACCAATAAATATTGGTAAAAGAGCGTATGCGTGAAAGCCGTTCAAGTATGTGGAATTTGACAAACCCAAGTGGTAGCCTTACGAAATAACACACATGTTTAACTTAACTTGTAAGAAACTATGGGATTCAAAAGAATTTATCAACAATTAATATCTTGATGGTAGTTATAATTTTAACACCTAAAAGATTGATTTGGGTAATAAATATGGACTGTATTAACTCGTTAGAAAGAATATAATCATAAGGTGGCAAAATAAGGGTGCACTCTGTGATGAGTGAGCTCTGTAATAAATGTATGTAATTCACAAGACACCAATCCACAACCATCCAATATCATCAGAGATACTTACGTAGATTGTTTAATAATTTAAAAAACACACACACAATCATAATCAATCGTTTAAGAACTCTGTATGCAAGATTCCTTGACAATGTGGTGGTCTTAACATTGGTGTAACAAGAATACTTTTTAGAGAGAGCATAAAAGTTCCGTTAACAATAAAAAAATTAATATGACATTTAACATCGTGTAACATGCTGTTAAAATGTTTCTTGGAACGACGTCCCTATTATTCAACATGAAGGTGCTTGAAACCATAGGACAACCGAACGAATCTGCTTCCATGGCTGTCATAACAGAGGTGAGTGTTAATCTAGCAGGCAGCTCCGACTATACGGATAGATTTCGTACCACGCAAAACCTGATAAGACCAAAAGCAATAACATCAACTATAGCCATAGTTTTTGTATACAAACGATGTGTTGTCTCACCCATGGACATATTTACTGTCCCCCACTGAAAATCAATTATTTAACTAAGTGGGTAGACTCAAAATACAATTTATTTATTTTTTATTTATTAATAATATTTTTAGCTCAGGTGTTATTTATTCACAACTTTTTGTTTGAAATAATTACGCGGTAGGCGATGCAGCCAATTATTTCTAGTTTGCAGCGGTAGTCACGACAATGCTAAAGTAAAATCTTCGAAAACATTGCAGTTCGAAAAATATTTCCCTAAGAACACAGTGTATAAGTTCAGTTTAAACTAATAAATTTAATATTTAGGAGTTCCATTACAGTTTCGTAAAACTAGGAAGCTTCGCAAACGCTTTTTTTAGTCGCGTTGATGGATGAGCTTTTTTTAGTTTTTAGTTTGCGAGGGATATCTTTACTTTTGCAAGTGCTTTGCTTTGCTGCCTACGCATTGTAGGTGATTGTTGTCAAGTTTCTAATGTTACTTGTCAATTGTTATTATTTACCGTAAAAAACTTATATTAAAAGCTTTATTTCTATGGATTCTGGCTAACTTTTTCAACTTTTTCTTTTAAAAGGTACTACATCACCATAACCTTAATGTCCATGTATAATACGAACGTTGTAGCCCCACCCGTTTGGTCAGAATGGCGTAAATGGCATGACAATATCGCACAAAAAATAAAAAAACTTGTGTTAAAAGCTTTATTTCCATGGATTCTGGCTATCTTTTTCAACTTTTTCTTTCAAAAGGTACTACAACACCATAAACTTAATGGATGTATAATATGAACGTTGTAGCCCCACCCGTTTGGTCAGAATTGGCCCAAATGGCACGAAAATATCGCACAAAAAATCGAAAAAAATCGTAAAAGTACGATATTCATGAGAAATATTTCTTCGATTGTACCCAAAAACAATACACCTCTAAATTCAGAGATTTCGAAGGTCCCCTCCAATTTTCATCAAGATCGGATATGCCGTTTGACTGGTAGAGAGTTAACAAACAGACAAAAAAACAAAAAAACAAAAAACTGTGTTCAGGATAAATTTAGAACAAATAAAGCAGTGATATAAAAGTTTCTTTTGTACAGATAATATATACTCAAAAAATGTAATCAAAATATAAATTATCACTTTTGTGAACTAATTTAAAATGAGTTATAAATTATTTCTTACAGTGCACTAATGAAATAACAATTCCAATTCGATCGTTGTTGATACATAGTTGAGGCTCATTAAAAGACAAAACTATCAACCTGATTCATATTAATTTCCAAAATATGTGGGTCATACTCCTATCAAAGCAAATAATTGGATGAGCGAAGAGAAGATTCCATTCTACTACACTATAGAGAAAAAAATCCGGAATGTTTTTATTTTTTTACTTTTGGCTGTTTGTTTACACGATTCCGGCTAAACCGATTACTCCAATTGCGATGAAATTTACTGGAGGCCTTCGAAATCCCTGAACTTAGAACTGCCACCATTTTGAGCGCAATCGAAAAATTATTTCTCATAAAAATGGCAATTTTACGATTTTTTTCGTTTTTCTTGTTTTTTTTTCGTTTGTATTGTTATGTGTTTATTAACACGATTCCGGCTAAACCAAATACCCCAAATTTGGCAATAAAATTTTTTTGGAGGCTTTCGAAATCTCTGAACTTAGAACTGCCATATTTTTTAGCGCAAATCTAAATCTTATTTCTCATGAAAATCGCAATTTCACGATTTTTGTTATTTAAAAAAAATCTTAAAACTTTCTTCGACTTATAACACCTATTTGCTTTATCCGATTGTAATGTTTTATCACAGAATCTTTATTTTATGAATTTATATATTCGTATGAAATTTGAGGTTAATTAAAGAATAATTTTTAACGTGTATCTTAGTTAAACTTTATTTTAAAATTAAAATTACATCAAGCAGGCGGTGACCTAACCAAACCACATCTTAAGAAACTCGTGCGTCCTATGGTCCGAATTTTGAATTGAGCTGCCATGTGTGATGCAGATGGTATTTAAATTGATTTTGTTTTCCCATTGCTATGGCCTGCGAGACACGCTTGGTAATATTGTTTTAATTTTTACGACGACGACATGAGAATCAGGGGCGCGTCAACCGGGTAGGTGATTTCGCATTCGAACACATGGCAGCTCAATGCACCAATTACGCTCATCCAACAACGCGCCTGAAAAAGCGTTTGCAAAGCTTCATTGTTTATAGAAGTATTGCAGTGAGACTGGTAAAACATTTTGCTACCCCAAAAAGTCTCTAATAAAGATGCACTGTTCTTTGAAACTCACACTCACACAACACCTGGTGTTGCATTGCAGAGATTTAGTAGGTTCCCTGACAATGTCATAGATATCCAAGGTACAGCACAAATACAGCACAAAATCAGGAAATAAATTTTATTTTGTCTGTCAAACTGATTTATTCAGTCGTCCCCTGTAATCATCCAATAATTAATAGCTCTCTTTAATATAACATTATTTACTTATCTGTTTGTTTATTAAACGTCTATCCTATTCAAATGAAAAATATTATTGACAACGTGGGACAACTAAATAGATCTAATTACATTGCTGCAGACACAACAATGAACTACAGTTAGGTAGTTTTTTTAAAATACTACTACAACAACAATGTATTAAAACACAATAATTTTGGTAACAAATTCAAAAAGAATATTAAATGCCATTAATTAATGAACCAAAAATAAAGATAAAGAAGGGGGAAGAAGGGAGGGGGGGAAAGAAAAGAAAGGAAAGAAAGAAAGAAAGAAAGAAAGAAAGAAAGAAAGAAAGAAAGAAAGAAAAACATCATTTTCTCACAAGAAACAAAGTTCCCACGCATCTGTCCAGTGAGGACATAGAAAGAATCCGATAGATCCGAAATAAGGATTTATTCATAAATATCATGGAATTGAACATGATTATTAGCCAATTTGTTTTAAATAAGCTAATCAATAGTAGGGTCATTTTCGACACTTTGTGACCTTTGTGAGACAATGACGTTTTCTCAACGGATTTGTCCTCTAAGAAGGTTTATAAAAAATTTTAGCCCACATGCCCCTCGCGAAAGTGTGGGCATACCCCGCCAGGGCCCCAAAATCCATATGGCGGCCGTTTAACCAAAAATCTGCCCACTATCTTTGCAATGGTTTAGCCTAAGAAATCGCGTAGTATGTGGTTTTTATGGTTGGGGGTCAGGGAATTCGTTTCTGAAGTGGGTTTTGGCGATTAGACCCATTTTTTAAAGCTTTGAATCCAAGATGGCCGTCGATTTGCAGTTGGAAATGCCAGTTCTCGAAATCGTAGTAAAAACTTTCATATAAGACTCGAATGAAAGCCCTGTTCACATAATTTTGAATAATTGACAGAAGAGCTCTCGATAGTGCTCATAAATCTAAAAATTTGGGTCAAAACTTCAATAATAATACGAAAATATGTGCTCCTTTTATAGAAAATTTTTAGCGATTTTCTAAAGTGCTTTTGATAAGAGTGGCTATGGCACATGAATTGAGAGACAATGACGATTTCTCAACGGATTTGTCCTCTAAGAAGGTTTTATAAAAAATTTACCCCCATGCCCCTCGCGAAATTTGGGCATACCCCGCCAGGGCCCAAAATCCAATATGGCGGCCGTTTTACCACATCTGACACTATCTTTGCAATGGTTTAAAGCCTAGAGTATCGCGTAGTATGGGGTTTTTTATGGTTTTGAGGGTCGAGGAATTCTTTTCGAAGTCGGTTTGGCGATTAGACCCATTTTTTAAAGCTTTGAATCCAAGATGGCCGTCGATTTGCAGCTTGGAATAGCCAGTTTCTCGAAATCGTAGTTAGAACTTTCATATAAGCCGAATGAAGCCCTGTTCACATAATTTTGAATAATTGACAGAAGAGCTCTCAGATAGTGCTCATAAATCTAAAAATTGGTCAAAACTTCAATAATAATACGAAAATATGTGCTCCTTTTATAGACAATTTAGCGTTTTTTCTAAAGTGCTGTGATAAGAGTGGCTATGGCACATGAATTGAGAGACAATGACGATTTCTAAACGGATTTGTCCTCTAAGAAGGTTTTATAAAAAATTTAGCCCCCATGCCCCTCGCGAAAGTGTGGGAAATACCCCGCCAGGGCCCAAAAATCCAATATGGCGGCCGTTTACCACATCTGAAACTATTTTTTGCAATGGTTTAGCCTAGGGTATCGCTTTAGTATGTGGTTTTTATGGTTTTGAGGGTCGAGGAATTCGTTTCTAAAAAGTCGGTTTGGCAAATTAGACCCATTTTTTAAAGCTTTGAATCCAAGATGGCCCGTCGATTTGCAGCTTGGAATAGCCAGTTTCTCAAAAATCGTAGTAGAACTTCATATAAGACTCGAATGAAAGCCCTGTCACATAATTTTGAATAATTGACAGTAGAGCTATGACTTCGTTGAAGCACAACTTTCACAATAACATCTCTAATTAGACTACAATCATTAGTGCACTCACCTACATTCACCATTACTGTTCGTCTGAATCTGTGATTTCTCAACACTCATTCTTTTCATCATCGCGGCCACTATCTTCACCTCTGTCATCTGGACAACCACGAGTTTTGAGCTGCTGGGGCAAGGGGGGTAGGGTGTGGCGCACTGGTCGGCACTTCCCATTTAGAATTCCCAGCCATGACCAATGGGGGACGGATGATCTAGCAGCTCGTAATGGAGCTGGCAATACACAATGTAATTCGTCCTTGCACATGGAGATCCAACGAGTCGTCATCAGGGGGGAGTCGAATCGTACTCTTGTTCTTCATTTGTGCCACTTCGAAGCTCTGGCTTGCGCGCAGGTAGCATCTGCGCTTTCAGCATAGACTTTGAGAGGACAAATGCTTTCATATTTGCTCTGACTTCGTCCTCTAGCTCCAGACTTCACCTACTCTTACAAGAAGCTCTCTGGCCTCTGAGTCATTGATTAATTTCTGCAAATATTTGTTTTGCCATGCCATAGAACCCTGATGTGTGGTCACTGTTGTAATGACATGTAGAGGGATGATGACATCGGCGACCTCTGCTGACAGAAAGGGCATTGGCAGTTGATCATTGAATGCTTGCGTTTTATCAGCAGGTCTCCTCTGAATTGTTGTGAGACATAAGCTGCTTGTACATATACATCTGGTCCTCGCTTCTAGAACAACTGCCCCAGTATAATTCCCAGCTCTCAGCTTGGCATACTTTTAAAAGCAGCATTGTGTCTGCTTCTGGATGCTTGAAAACGTACCATCGCTCGTAAACACCAGTGCTCAGGTTAGTTGAGTTTTGTCTTCACAATATTTTACACCACTCCGAAGCTGACCAATTTTTTTTTTCATCTGTTCCTTCACAAGTCTCTGCAGTCTAAACCTTATTTCAGAATTGACCATGAGCTTATTGAATTCAGCAGCTTTTTGGAAACGCGTCTTCAGGCTTAGGGAAAAACATTTGGGATGTGTAGATGTTTTGCTGCCCGTCGATCGTGCTCATCATCCTTGATGCTAAAGGAAGGTCATACTTGTCGTTTAAGAGTATGATGAGACGTGCATCAGCGTGGCGTGAGAGAATTATCGAGCATATCTTATCAAGGTAGTCACTCCAGTGGTACCTCGAGCCGTCCCGTTTCCTAGCCTCACGGTTTCCCCTGGTCTGGGGGTGGCTAATCGCCAGATCATCCCCAATTTTACCAGACTGACGTGATTCCCGGGTTTCTCTGCAATTGGTTCAAATTAATATATCTAGTAACTTGCTCTTCGCAGTCTTACGCATTGAACCATCGACATTGTAGATTGAGAGGCACTCCTCAGTCATCTCCCTACAAGGGCTGTCTCAAGTTCAATTTACCCCGATCTCTCTGGGAAGCTCAAACAGGGCCACTAGCCTGACCTCTCCATTGGGCCACTTTCATAGGTGTACTAGATGATGTACAGATCTGCTCAGTAGCGAAATTCCGCCTTTATTTCTGTGGATGGTTGCAGTTAAAGACTTGTTTTGGTGAAAACTCGCTCTTCAGAAGGGTTTCAATCTGGGAACCTTACCATGCACAAGCGCCGTCTTGAGGTCAAGCAATAACTCTGGGGAGGCTACCAGGCCAGACTGCATTGACCTCAATGAAGGTAGCGAGATGTCAAAGGGCTCAGCACAAAAATCTTTCATGCATGCCTGCAGATCCTGAATGATCCAGATGACAGAGGTGAAGATAGTGGCAGCGATGATGAGAGAAGTGAGTGTGGAGAGTCAACAGATTCAGACGAACAGTAATGGTGAATGTAGTGAGTGCACTAATGATTGTAGTCTAATTAAGAGATGTTATTGTGAAAGTTGTGCTTCAAACAGAAGTCATAGCTCTACTGTCAATTATTCAAAATTATGTGAACAGGGCTTTCATTCGAGTCTTATATGAAAGTTCTACTACGATTTCGAGAAACTGGCTATTCCAAAACTGCAAACGACGGCCATCTTGGATTCAAAGCTTTAAAAAATGGGTCTAATCGCCAAAACCGACTTCAGAAACGAATTCCTCGACCCTCAAAACCATAAAAACCACCCTACTACGCGATACTCTAGGCCTAAACCATTGCAAAGATAGGTCAGATGTGGTAAACGGCCGCCATATTGGATTTTGGGCGCTGGCGGGGTATGCCCACACTTTCGCGAGGGGCATGGGGGCTAAATTTTTTATAAAACCTTCTTAGAGGACAAATCCGTTGAGAAATCGTCATTTTCTCTCAATTCATGGCCATAGCCACTCTTATCACAGCACTTTAGAAAATCGCTAAATTGTCTATAAAGGAGCACATATTTTCGTATTATTATTGAAGTTTTGGGCCAATTATTAGATTTATGAGCACTTCTGAGAGCTCTTCTGTCAATTATTCAAAATTTTGTGAACAGGGCTTTCATTCGAGTCTTATATGAAAGTTTCTTTCTACGATTCGAGAAACTGGCTATTCCAAGCTGCAAATCGACGGCCATCTTGGATTCAAAGCTTTTAAAAAATGGGTCTAATCGCCAAACGACTTCAGAAACGAATTTCCCCGACCCTCAAAACCCTAAAAACCACATACTACGCGATACTCTAGGCTAAACCTTGCAAAGATAGTGTCAGATGTGGTAAACGGCCGCCCCTATTGGATTTGGGCCCTGGCGGGGTATGCCCACACTTTCGCGAGGGGCATGGGGGGCTAAATTTTTTATAAAAAACCTTCTTAGAGGACAAATCCGTTGAGAAATCGTCATGTCTCTCAATTCATGTGCCATAGCCACTCTTTTCACAGCACTTAGAAAATCGCTAAATTGTCTATAAAAGGGAGCACATTTTTTTCGTATTATTATTGAAGTTTTGACCAATTATTAGATTTATGGGGCACTATCTGAGAGCTTTTTCTGTCAATTATTCAAAATTATGGAACAAGGCTTTCATTCGAGTCATATATGAAAGTTCTACTACGATTTTGAGAAACTAGGTATTCCAAGCTGCAAATCGACGGCCATCTTGGATTCAAAGCTTTAAAAAATGGGTCTAATCGCCAAAACCGACTTTAGAAAAAGAATTTCCCCGACCCTCAAAAACATAAAAAACCCCATACTACGCGATACTCTAGGCTAAACCATTGCAAAAAATAGTGTCAGATGTGGTAAAACGGCCGCCATATTGGATTTTGGGCCCTGGCGGGTATGCCCACACCCTTTTGCGAGGGGCATGTGGGCTAAATTTTTTATAAAACCTTCTTAGAGGACAAATCGTTGAAAATCGTCATTGTCTCTCAACGGTCACAAAAGTGGGCGAAAATGACCCTACTACAAGGGTAATAAATTATTTGTATTCAACTTGATTAAACTATCATAATAATGCAAAAGGAACTCTCTTTGTATTTACTGGCTATTCGAATTTTAGTAGGAGCCTCCCTTTGGGGTACCTCGTGTAGAAATATTTTTCCCCACCCAAAAAATTTGACCTTAGCAAGTACTTGATACAACTTGCAGCAGTCTTTGTCAAATCAAACCCTCACCTCTTCAAATTATACTCAACTATTCATGACCAGATACACGATCGCAATAAAAAATTCATGTCCCAACTCACAATACAACCCCGCTTCTCCAAAAGGACCTCATTACCAATGTCTAACAATCTTCAATGATATACCCCCCGAAATTAAAAATATACAATCACTAGACTCTTTTTAAAAAAACATTTAAATCATTTTTTATAAAGCATTGCTTTTTACACCATCCCAATGAATACCTTCATCCAGCTGACGTTTAACTTAATCTAGTGCCCGAACATACAAATACCCCACCCATAGCTTTACACTCAACTTTCCTTCTCACTCCTGAAACTACTATGTTTTTCATGAATATAATTTAATATAAATAAACAATTCAATACAAAAATAAGTATAAAGTTAAGAAATAGAAGAGAAGATATTATGAAATTATGAAATGTATATTTTAAACGTATATTTTTATAAAAATTGTAAACAATTATGTATTACTTTTTACCATAGGCTAGGCTATTCACTTTCTCTAAAAAGGGATATACTTGTGCAATGTACCAGTCAAGGTGAATAAAGTTGTTATTATTATTATCATTATTACTATATTTATTATTATTATAATTATTATTATTATTATTATTATTATTATTATTATTATTATTATTATTATATTATTATTATTTATTATTATTATTATTATTTATATATTACTTGCGTACTGGAGTTCGTAGCGGACGGTCGCATAGTGCCTGCGCTCCGAGATAGAAGTCTAGCCGTCTAGTTTGTACTGTGATTCACTGTGTGGAATTGCCGGGCTCTAAGGGTGTGTCTGAATTATGGTCCAAGTCCAGGTGTAGGTCCAAGTCCAACTCAATGTTAAAGTGCTTACTAGCCTACAGTAGAACTACCTGCTGGGAAAAGTCAGCACTACCTAAAGTTAGGTTAGGTGTGCATTCGAGAGTCCTTTGTAAAGTATTTGTTTATTAAAAGTATTGTACATCTACTAAAACCAATTAAATACGTGATAAAAACAAACAAAACTTAAATGTTTACCTTTATTGGATGAGCGTAGCGAGCGGTAGCGAGCGAAGCGAAGATTCCATTTCACTACACTGGAGAAAAAAATCCGGATGTTTTTTTTTTTTTTCTTTTTTTTTCTGTATTTTGTCTGTTTGTCCACACGTTTCCCGGGCCCTAAAACCGATAACCCGATTGCAATGAAATTTCATGGAGGCCTTCGAAAATCTCTAACTTAAACTGCCACTTTTTTGAGCGCAATCGGAAAATTTTTTCTCTTTGAAAATCGCAATTTACGATTTTTTTCAATTTTTAATAAATTTCTTCGACTTATAACACCTACATGCTTTTTCCGTTTTTAAAATGATTTTTGCACAGAACCTTTATTTTATGAATTAGATATTTTTGTGAAATTTGAGCGCAATTGAAAAAATATTATCATAAAATCGAAATTTTAACAGGTTTTTCTTTTTTTTAAAAAAACTCTTGACTTATAACACCTACATGCTTTATCCGATCGTAATCATTTTTTTCGCAGAACCTTTATTTTATAAATTTTAATATATTAGGTAAAATTTGAGCGCAATCGAGAAATTATTCTTATGAAAATCGCAATTTTACGATTTTTTTTACAATTACGATTAATTAAAAAAAACTAAAAAATTAAGTTTTTTTAAAATTTAATTTAATTTAATTAAAAAAAAATTTCAACTTAATAATGATTTTGCCAAAAGAACAACAGAAAATTCGCATAACACATGGCAGCTCAATGCACAATTACGCTCATCCAACAAAGCGGCGGGACTTAAGCGTTTTCCTAGTTTAACAATGCATTCATTTTTTTGTTTCTCTCGTTGTCGCGGACGGGCCCTTTTGAATCGGACCTAAAACGAGTGTACACTTTCGATGCTCGATCTATTTGTCTACTTGGACCAAGAATGGACCTAGACTTAGACTTTCAGACAGTACTTTACACGCCATCGACAGATAATTGTACCTACCACCGTTGTTAGACGTGGACTTGAATTTGGACCGAGACCTGGACCTGGACCTCTCCTTTGAATACTTTTCAGACACACCCTTAGTGCGGGGGATCCAAAGACAACCTTCCAGGTATGGTGACTTTTTTTTGTGTGTTTTCTGGTGATTCGGTTGTCATTACGATTGGTTCCCATAAAGAAATCTACATATGTGCAAGTCGGAGTTAAAGAAGAAGGAATTGTCGTTGTGTTTGGCATGCATGAGAGAATAAACCAGGGAGTTCCAGCTTCCGGGGGGATCCATCATGCATTTTGATTTCGGTAGTAGCCAGCAGTGCGTTTACGTGATTCCAGCAATACATTAAATGACATATAGTGCAAAATTGGATCGGTAGTGTCGGAACTTCAATCCATGAAAGACGAGATTTCTGAATCAAAAGAAAAGTACGAGTAGATATTGCAAATGTTTAAAACTAGTGAGCAGCGGTTAAGGTTTTGTCAAAAGCTCAAAAGAAAAGTCGGAGGTTATTGATATTAAATTAAAATAAACAGGAATGTCAGTATAGTAGGACAAAAACTTGGAGATAATTAACAGTGATAACCGGTGCAACCGAATACATTGAAAGTGTCGTGTTAAAGTTGTCTCAGGATTCAGAGGTTGAACTTTCAAGGAGGAGATTGAATGTTGTACACCGCTTGCCATCTCGCCCTACGACTTATCCGCAGAAGCATATTGTTCAATTCTTTCACGAAAAAGAGGGATCATTCTTTGCGCTCGCCATCAGGTAGTAACCTAATCGCAGGTTTTGTCGGATATTGTCCTAACAGTAAGGAACATACGTTTTAAGTGAAAATCTTGCAACCCCTTCTATCGAACTTACGTGGGGACAAAACTAAAAGCAAAAGAACACGGTTTTAAAGTTTGTTTGGTTTAAATCGTATGAAAATTCTCGTTAACCGTGACGAAGATACGCGCCAGGCATGTGTTCTCAACTCACAGAGGGATCTCAGATAAGTTGCCGAATAACTGGGTTTGGTTTGGTTTCGTTCTGTAGTTCATTGGACTTATCGGACATTGGGCCTTCCCGGTGATAGAATGTATAAAAATAACAACCTTGTTGGGATTGGTTACCCTGAGAATGGGCTTAGTGGGAGGTCACATAAATATTAGATCTGTTTACGAAACATTGGGATGAATTATGTTATCTTGCAGGGAGAATATTGAAATTTGGAGAAAGGGGGAGGGGGGGTTTTTTGTTGTTAGTGAAACAGGCTTGCAAGTGAAGTAAGAATAATTTTGTCATTGAGGGGGGTCCGAACTATATGTAACTTCTAGAGTTAGTAAACGTGGTGGCGGTTTGTTATTGTTTATTAAGTCTAGTTATGTAATCAAATATTTTCTATGCAATTTTCCCACAACTTTTGAAGGATTATTGTAATATTTGCGTAAATAAGGAAAACACATTTGTTTGCTTTGGTTTACAGCCCCCGACAATGATAAAAATGATTTATATTAGTAGTTACAATATGTTTTAATAACAACCTAAACGGAAATAGTTGGATTATAGGAGATGTAAACATAAACACCCTTGATAGTTGTACCTAAGAACTGTGCGAGAGCTATGAAAATTTGCTTGCAGAAGCAAATGGCTTTTTGAGATTGTATTACCGACCTAACTAGGGAAGCATTATTGTGTTTTTTTAGATAAGCTGGCTAGTAGTTGTATTGACCATTCATTACGTAAGAACCAAATCTAAGCTTGTATTTAACTCGGGCGTTTTTCACAACTAAGAATCTGATCACTACATGACTACTTGTGTCGGTAGGATTTAATATTGGATGTGTGGATGGACCATTAAATAAAGAGAAATTAAAACGTGTATGTAATGTAAAGAGTCTATCTTGCAATTGAAAATCTGTTAAATTGGCTCGCCTGTTAGAAATTGATGATTGTTCAGTACTTTATGTGCCGTTGTGCAAGGAATTTGCAACATGTTATAAGAAGTCAAGGTTCAAACAAATTAAAAAGAAGAGGGTACAGCGGCAATGGATTACAGACAATTTGATTCAGCTGACTAGACAAAGAGACCGTCCTTTTTAACACGTTGGAAAGATTGTAGTGGGTTGCCCATCCATCCGAAGGAAACTTAGTAGAAAAGATATGTCTTTCAGAAATTTATGTAAACAAGCAGATATTAGCCTGCAACAAAGTTATGTTCGTGTTCCATAACAACGTACGGTATAAAGAAGTGTGCAATCTAGAATCAAATAACGGGACGGAACACAAAAGATTCAGTCGACCTCTTCAACAAGTATTTAGCTAAATCGCACACCCATGAGAACATCGCAAACAGGTTCGCAGACAGTTTCAATGATAGTGGCTTCAATTCGTCCATGTATGTGTGTGACCTTGTTTCACATCACATTGTGACGGAGGCTGCCACGCAAGTCGTTTGTGGCTTGCTCCTGTAAACGTACATATAGTGAACGAATTATTAGCTGATATCAATGTAATAACGCCAGGTTTCGACGGAATCACAGAGGCGGTGGACTAAATAACTTTTAACAACTCATCCCGTTATAAACACGAATTTAATAATCTATCGAGAGGAGACGGTTTTGCGTACCGGAAAAAATGAGATATCTGGTCGTGAGCCCGGTATACAAAAAATGAGATCATCCATCGTTTGGCAATTACCGCCCTATAGCACTGCTATCTGTTATTGAAAAATAATGAGCGTGTACATATCATATTGTTTAACTAGTCCTATTTAATTTTGGAATTATAAGTGGAAGTTCAAGCATGATTTCAAAAGGAATGTACACAGGATTGTTACTAGATTTTCCTGATTTTAATTATAACAGCTTAAATAGCAAATTTGCATATAGTTGCAACTTTTGTCGACCTTCTCCGAAAGCAGTTGACACTATAAATCATATAAACTTTTGGAATGCTTAGAGGTCATTGGCATACGAGGTCGTTCTAAATTGGTTCCGCAGTTACCTAGAAAATAGAACGTTTTATGGTAAAAATAGGACCACTTATGTAAAACAAAAATGTCACTACTGGTTTAGCCACAAGGTCCAGATTAGGACCGCAATTTTATTTATTACGTGACGTCATTATAAATATCTAGGTAAGTGTTTACTAATGATGTATGCTGACGACGCTTGTACTACTAGCACTACATAGTAACTTAAGCTTCGCAACAACAAATATGACACTGAATTTTAGGAATGCTACATTGCTGGACCTGATCGGGAAACTACGTATCTAACGTTGAAAAAACCAAAATTGTTCACATTGCATGCCTTTAATTCAAATAGAAAATGATGACGTTCATTAATATTTCATGAGGCAAAGTGTATCATATGTGAACTACTGTACAGAACAACCGCCTGTGAATGCGTACAACAATTGATCTGTGGCATACCATATGTATTTGGGGTGTTTTCATTGATCTTGAGTTTTCGGTGGAAGCCACACGTGGACTACATTTTGTTCGAAACTGACTCGCTCGTGTGCATATCCATGTATAAACTAAAACCAGTATTGTCTGATGATATGCTAGATATATTTATATTGCATAGCATGAATCTTTATGTTCATATGCGTTGCTCTCATGGGGAACGCTTCTTTTCATATAATAAACACTATGATTCAAATTCAAAATACACTATTAAAAAATAGTTTAGCCCTAAAAGCTTACAATAGCAATCAAGAAAGATGACGTTTTTGTGAGTTCTTTATACTGCGTTTAAAAGCCATTTTTATTATCGGTTGGTTTTAAAGTATTAGTTTTAATAATGAACATAAAAAAACCATATTTACATAATACGGGAGGGCGATACTTGTTAGTAAAGGAAAATTCAGTTTTCCAATGCCAGAAAACAAACATTTGAGCGTTGTTTACATTATCTTATACCTAAAGTTTTTATTCATTGCCGGCTGAAATTTTATCCTTGGACAAAATTTCATTAATAAAGAAATAAGAGTAAAATCGCACTACCTGAACAACCTTCCCTTCATTGCTCGATTTAAGTCATTTTCCATCCTATTTTCTAGTGATGTTTATGTTTTTGAAACGAATCTGTGTGGTAGGTAAGGATATTATTAATTTATAATTAGTGATTCTTGTATATTTCTATTGTTTGTATGTTTTTTGTAAAGGGTTGTAGTATTTATGGTTTGTACTTGATTACCTTGTAAGCAACGTATATTCATTTAAAATCGGTTGAATGTTTTTTTAATTTTATTCATTGTATTAAGCCTGACGCTACGAATGAGATGTAATAGCATTACTAATTATGTAACCCACTGATTAGCCATTTGCTTAAGTGTGGAGGAAATGTATGTGCCATATTGTTCCAATTTAATTTTGTGTGGGTCTTCAATAAATAAAAAATAACAAATAATATATTATTATTATTTTATTACATTATTATTTATTATGGTTTGGTATTAGGTGGTATTTTATTATTATTCTTATTATTATTATTATTATTATTATATTATTATTTTATTATTATTATTATGGTATATTACAACAAAGTCGTGGCTTACGTTACAAAGCCATCATGGATGCAGATTTTTTCATATGCTTAGTTAAATTACATTATGATGTGCGCGATACACAGTGAGGACCCTTAATCTGGGCTTCTTTACCAGCACACGTATTCACATGTCATACAAGCTTTGTTTCCGTACAATTTGAATTTCTTTCCACAGTTCTTACAAACAAGTCGTGGTTCGTCTCCACACTCGTGCTTAAATGTGTGAGTCAGACATTTTTTTTGACTAAACTTCTTGTTACAAACTCGACACTTGTTGGTTTCTTGTCGTCCACTTCATCTTTCACGTGTCGAGTAAATCAGCCTTGTTTCTTGAAGCAAACGGGGACATCTTGTAGCAGTGATATCTTCCATCTTGCAGCCGTCTATTCGGAACTGGACGCCAGGCTTGGTCGCATCTGATCTCTGACAACATCGAGCTGGGAACAGAACCAATTGATCATTATGTTAATAACACGACAAGATTGATTTAAATTTCTGTTTAAAAAAGAAACATTGACAAGAACTTGATAAGCTAAATAACAAAGGCAAAATGTTTATAAAAAAAGTGGTTATAAAGCATCGCATTTCATTTGAATGGCACCGGACCTGTTCTATATGAAAATAAATAAAAACATTAACAAACAATGCGAGAACTATACACAAACGATGCTTTATACACGTATTTGTCTATTGTTTTGTTTTTTAATATTTTATTTGATATATTAAACTTTGTTTTACATAAAATATGTAGCCTATACGTTGTATATGTCGTAAAGATATGTGCTGTGTGTATACACACATGGACGTACTTGACGTAAGTACGTATAACATGTCACCTCCGGTTTTAACCGAGTTTATATAACATACATTCAATAAAATAATACTTATAATAAATGCAGATAAAAATATTATTCAATAATCATTGGTACAATCATTAGGGATATCACAACGAGCATAGCCCTTTTAAACACAGAATTTTTTCCCTAATGAAATCAGAAGGTCGCCAACAGGTAGCCAAAAGCTAACCAAGTAGTCACCACGCAGTTAGCCAATAGGTCGCCCCCAAAGTAACCAACAGGTCACCAACGAGTTCCCCAATGTAGTCGCCAAAGAAGCCAAAAGTGCCCCAACAGGTCGTTTTGTGTAAAAATCGACCTCTTGGCGAACGTTGGCGACTTCTAAAAAAAGCGACTGGGTTGCCATGGTTCGCCAAAAAGACCCCAAAAAGGGTTTGCCAAAGGTCGCCAAAGGTCGCAGATTTCACCAAATTTAGCTCCGGTCTAATATGTATTAGTAGCTGGTAGGATGTTATATAAAAATGAAGAAGAATGTAAGGAACGATTGAAGACCCGTTTTTCGAATTTTTTATATATACCATAAAAATCACCTAAAATTAATTACTAAACAATAAATTTCAGGATGAAGTATTCAAGCGGAACGTATGGGGCATAACCCAGCTTTAATAATTATGTATTAAATTAAAAGAACTCTGTTCAAATGCAATACATCTTATATTGAGTTTCGAAAGGGAAAAGCCATGATTTTTGTCTTCCCCAATTTTTGATGACATATTTTACTAAGTTTCATGTAGCTCTAATAGGACGTCACTGGGAAAATGCCATGTTTGATGTTGCTTAGTTTTATTACACAAAAATAACTTTTCTATTAAATATTATATTAAGTTTCAAACCCCTTTTTTCTTGGACATGCAATTGATTGTACCCAGCAACTATCCTCCTCGCGTTCAACACTAATAAAAACCCGTACAAAAAGTAAAATCACTGTCGAGCACTATGCTAAAGTTCACTTTTTTCTCTCGACCCCACGCTGTTTCAAATGGCAAGCAAAACCCTTCGCATCCTAAACCACCCAAACCCGTTTTAAGGACAAGGCAAAAACCTGAAAGAAGCGTTTATAGGCGCCATCAGATGCCCCGAGGATCCACGTGACAATCTTTTTTTAACTATTGGCGACCCGTTGGCAACCTCTTTGGGATAGTCTTTGGGGACTTCCATCAGTTGGTGAAAAATGGCAACCTTTTGGCGACGGTTTGGCTCTCATTTGTTAATAAAATCACCAACGTTCACCAAAAAGGTCCCAAAAGTGATCACCACTTTGTAAATTAAATGGCGAACTGTTGGCAAACTCCGGCTATCTTTGGGGACTTCCATCATTGGGGAAAACATGTCAACCTTTTGGCGGACGTTTGGCGATTTTTGTTAAATCACCAAAAGTTTCCCCAAAAAGGTCGCCAAAAGTGATCATCACTTAGTAACTAAATGGCGAACTGTTGGCAACCATTTGGCTACCTTGCCCTGCTGAGAGCAGAAGTTGGCGAATCATTGGCTGCCTCTTGGTGAACGCTTGGCTATCATATATCTAGTTGAAATTTCGGTGGCGATCCTTGGCGACCACTTGGCAACCCTTGGTGATCAAAAACAAGCCTTGGTGAACTGTTGGTTACCTCTTGGCAACCATTTGGCAAACAAATATTTCTACATGGGTTGTGACTTCCCTAAATAGTAAATATAATAAAATTGATATAAAAGGAGGTAATTTAAATTAACAATAATGTGCTTCACACAAGTTTAAACAAACAAATATTCAAAAACTATATAAAAACTCAACAATTAAAAATAAAAGAACCCACAATACAAACATTCAAACAACTAGCATTATAGGCAGAGATTATAACAATGCTCACATCAAAATAAAAAGCAAATAATGAAAAAATATACAGCATTTGAATTGAAAAGAAAAATGATAAAATTTTTACAAATCTCCTTGAGAAAATTATAGAAATTAGGTGACAATTAAATGAAAAGATGATGAAACTAACTACAACTAATACAATGATACAAACAAAGGATACATTGGGACACAAACAGTAAAATCATTTCTTAGCATCCATTTATTGAAGCATACATAGGTTTATTTAAACAACTCTTTAAATACATTCGTAGTTTGATAAATTAAAAAAGATAAAAACAAACAAAAACAGAATCATTCTCAACCGTCCAAAAACTCCTGATATGCAAGAAACCTTGTCTTTTACAATTGTAAAATAAGAATACTTCAGAGGCTCAAGTAAAAGAGCATGAAAGTAACGTTATCAATAAGAAGGTTTAACAACACATTTAACAACATTTAACATACTGTCAAAATGTTTCTTGGAACAAACGTCCCTTTTATTCAACGTGAAGTTGATTGAAACAATAGGACAACTAGAAGAATCTGCTTCCATGGCTGTCATAACAGAGGTTGCGAGTGTAAATCCAGCAGGGCCGCTCCGACTATATGGACAGATGTCGTACCACGCAAAAAACTATTAGGCCAAAAAACTATAACGTCAACTAAAGCAAAAAAAATAATAGTCTAATAAATATAATATTTTATTGTTTTCCTCGTAGATTAATAATAATGTTAACTCTCGTGTTATTTATTCGCAACAACCTCTTGTTACTTATTAAGATTATCCATTAACACATCATGCTTGTTTTTTGATAATATTACACTAGTGTTTTCCAGTCGAAGATGAAATCTTGCGAAATTTTGCTGTTCGAGAATATTTTCCTAAGATTTCAGTGTAAAAGCTCAGTTGATACAATATTTAACTGTTCCATTACAGTCTCATAAAATAATTGAAAATCATTTTAATTATTAAGCGAGCGAAGCGAGCGTTTCCATTTGTCTCTGCTGGAAAAAATAGTCACTGTTTTTTTTTTTTTTTTTTTTTTGTTTTTTTTTGTTTGTATGTCTCGCCATAACGTTCGAACGGAGGCTCGGTTCGAGTTGAAATTTTGACCATCCGCAAGCTTCGTTCTCGATTGAATGCCATTAGTTGTGTGGCAAAATTGTTCAAAAAGTTAAAAAGCTACATTAAAGTTAATCGAAAGTTTTTTTTTTAACTAAACGGTGACAAAATCTGAGGTGGCCAAATCATTTAGAATGTCCGTCCGGTCACGAATATGTTAATTTTATTTTGATCCGATAAGTAGTGTAGATGGAAATCACATTATAACTAGGAAACGCTCAGTTGGACGCTTTGATAAGCGAGCACGTGCTATAGCTAGACCACATTGCACATTTTTTTAAATTTTAAAATTTGCGACGTTCGCTGTCCACAGGGCCATGTTTCCAATATTATTTATTATTGCCAAGGTATTTGGGTAAACCCGTGTGTAAGTAAACCTTACTTTGTGGATGAAATCCACCGCCATTTCGAGGACCTTGACTCCTTGGAAAAAGATTTAAACTCTTTGTTGACAAATAATAGACTGCTTCCTCGAAAGTATTTTGATTTTTTCTAGGTGGCAGTGCATTAGAAACTTCGCGCGTCTTTTCGTTGCCATGGAAACGTTCCTTTTGTTATAATGTAATTTCCATCTACACTACTTATCGTATCAAAATAAAATTAACATATTCGTGACCGGACGGACATTCTAAATGATTTGGCTATGTCGGATTTTGTCGCCGTTTAGTTTGAAAAAAAAAACTTTCGATTAACTTAATGTAACTTTTTAACTTTTTGAACGATTTTGCCACAAAAACTAATGGCATTCAATCGAGAACGAAGCTTGCGGATGGTCAAAATTTCAACTCGATCCGAGCCTCCGTTAGAACGTTATCGCGAGACATACATACAAACAAAACAAAAAAAAAAAACAGTGACTAATTTTTCCGGCAGAGTCAAATAGAAACGCTCGCTTCGCTCGCTTAACAAAAGTAACGTTGCCATAGCAACGAAAAGACGCGCGAAGTTTCTAATGCACTGCCACCTAGAAGTAATCAAAATACTTTCGAGGGAGCAGTTTATTATTTGTCACCAAAGAGTTTAAATAGTTTTCCCAAGGAGTCAAGGCCCTCTGAGGGCGGTGGATTTTTTTCCCCCAAAGAAAGGTTTACAAAAGGGGTTTTTACCCAAATACCTTGGCAATAATAAATAATTTTGGGAAAACCCGGGCCCTTTGGTGGAAAAGCGAACGCCCCGCAAATTTTTTAAAAAAAAAAATGTGAAATTTTGGGTCTAGCTTAGCAGTGCTCGCTTATCAACGCGTCCAACTGAGCTTTTCCCTAGTTAAAATTCATAATCAGTATTTTACTTTCCGAAAAAATATTTTTGGTTTAAATTACCAAAAATAAAGCCAAATTTGGGAAAAGTTACTTTGTAAGTTTAAAATACTTTCAAAATGTTACGATTAAAAATTATCATTTGTGGGGAACTTTTTGAGACAAAAATAAAATTTTTTTTTCTTCTGTGCACAAATAATATAACAATTATAATAAAAAAAATAAAAAAAATAAAAAACAAATACAAACAATTAAATTTTATCTTTTGTCGATGCTTTTTTGCGGTTTCGTTTATAAGAAATTTTGGGGCACCAAAGGAAAAGGAAAAACATTTTTTCAAACTACTAGAAAAATTTTTAATAACCGTTAAAAAACATGTTATCATACTCTTAGAAATAAAAATTAAAATTTAAAAGACAATTTTTCATAGGAAAAAATTTTTTTAGAGATTTTTTTCTTTTTGAAATATTTTTTTTGTTTTTTTTAATTTTATAGTAGTAATTTAATACCTTTGTTCAACAAGAATTTCCGGGAAAACCCCCTGTATAAGGGTTCCTATAATTTTCCCTTTAAAAAAAACCCCAAGCAAAAAAAACCAAGCCAGATATTTTTTTCCGTTGTGTAAAAACAGTTTTAAATTTAACTTCGCTCCCTATAGCACCCAATAAATAAAAGCTCTCCTTTTTTGTATTTTTTTAAACCCCAATCCCCCTCTCACCCCGAAAAAAGTTCCCCCGCCTTTTTCCAGTGTGGCCAAGGAGATCAAATCCAAACCCAAAAGATATACAAAAAAATCAGGGAAATTTGAAAAGTAATTACCCCAAACTTTTTAAATAAATAACCCAAGAAAGGGGTTTTACAAAAAATTTTCATTAAACTTGAAAAAAAATTTCTGCCAAAAGGACAAAATTAGTTTTTCATTGCTTCTCTAACAGTTTGGAAATGGAAAGGGTTTTTTTAAGGTTTAAAATTAAATTTACCTTTATGATGTGCACGATGACCCACAGGGGGGACATTTAAAAAACCTGGGGCTCTTTGCCCCCAAACGAATTCACATTGATGATACAAAATGTTTTTTAAATTTGAATTTCTTCCCCCAATTTTTACAAACAAAACGTGGGTTTGTCTCCACACTCGTGCTTAGGGGGTGAAAGCTTTTGTTTTTTGGGGTAAAAATTTTGTTGCAAACGAGGGGAAATTTTGGGATCTAGTCGTTTTAAAGTCATCTTTTACGTGTTTTGTTTAAAATTTTCTTTTTGCTTAAAACTAGAGGGGCCCTCCCCCGGGAGTGATTTTCTTCCCTCTTTGGGTCTTTTACCCGGAACTGGAAGCCAGGCTTTGTCCCAACCCAAATTTTTTACGGGTTTAAAATCGACATGGATCTGAAACAAAAGGAAAAATAACCCAAAAACACTACAAAATATGTTTTTAAAGGGTTTTTGGGAAAAAGGGAAAAGTGTTTGAAAGAAACGTATTTGAGCAAATATTTAAAAAAAAGTTTTAAGCATTTTTTTTTGTACAAACAATTTTTTTAAAATTTTTATGGGCACCCAAATTTATTAGAACAAACATTTCATATGGAAAATAAATAACTAGTACTCCACACCCCAATGCGAGAAGTCAAAACCCCTCATTTTAGCAAATTCTTTAAATTTAAAGCAAACCCCGGGAAAACAAGCCCAAAATAAACAACCCATTTCTTGGAAAAAATTCATGCATTTTTTTTAAACCCTCGAGGGGCGCCGGGCTGGGGTGGAGACGAGTTTTAGAAAGCCCCAGCTTTTAAAATTTTTTTCCGGGGGGAAAACGGTCAACGCATCGGTTTTCCTAAATTTTCCCAAAGTTAAAAAGGATCAAAACTGTGAGGGTCCAGGTCGCGTATTTTTTGTTAATTCACGGTTTTTTTAAATTTAAAAAAAATGAAAAATCCCATAATTAACTTTTAATTTTGGGTGAAATTCGGGAAATTTTTTCCAAGTGTACAAATTTTTTTTAACCCTAAATTTTAAAACTGGAATCAACATTTAAATCGATGTGAACGCGAATGTTTATTTGGTTTTATCGTTAAAATAAAAAGGTTTTTGGGGGGAATTTCCAGAATTGAAACCATGTTTTGATTTTCTTTTTTTTCACGTTTTTTGGGCTTTCCTTTTTGCATTAATTTTTTAAGCTATTTTT
The DNA here is from genome assembly GCA_024449915.1 of Sweltsa coloradensis. Lineage (NCBI taxonomy): Eukaryota > Metazoa > Arthropoda > Insecta > Plecoptera > Chloroperlidae > Sweltsa > Sweltsa coloradensis. Next base: position 2,699 of record JAMZAV010007743.1, on the reverse strand, counting down.
TGGAAACCCCCGTGTGGATATCAATATAAAGGAAACTCTATTTTAAATTATGCAAGATTGGTTTTAAAGGTATATCCAAAACCCTTCGGGGGCAATCGTCAACCCTAGTTGGGCCGCCAAAGCTCAGCGGCCCCCCCTTAACAACAAAAAAAAAGGGAAACAATTATTGTCAATTTAAAATTTTCCCTTTTTTTTAAAAAAACATTGAGTGTTAAAACAATAATTGGTTTTAATACCCTGATTAACGCCCCCCCCCGGCCCGAAATTGGTTTTCGTGAGATCTTGGGGGGGCCTTTAAAAAAGACTAAAGCCCCACAAGGGTAGTTCAGGCAGATTTGCACTGTTTTTACCCGTGGTAACCCTTTAAACTTCATTCACCTTCACGGGTATGTCCCGTGACAGGGGTTCCAAAAATTTTTTCCCCAAATGGCGGATTTTAGGACATAAAATTGGGGGGGGGGAATTTGGGTTTTTGCATGTACAGTCGTTTTTTTGGGGGGAAAGGGCTAAAGCGCGGACGCACGGGGTGCGGAGCCCCCCATTTTAAAAGCGCCGCAAAGGGGAAAAAATTTTTAAAAAACAGGTTTTAGAGTGCATTGGTTTGGTTTTTTGAAAAAAGTGGTGGGCGGAAAGCAAAAACCGAAAAAAATGTCGTTGTGGCGTCAATTTGTTTTTTTTCGTCAAGTTTGAGCTTTCAAAATTTTCAGCATTGGGCCCCACATTTTCAACAAAAATTAAATTTAAAGTTTGATCTTTTTTTCAATTTAGCATTTTTTTTATTTATTTTTTAAACGTCTATCCCTTTTAGGGGGAAAAAACGATTTCATTTTGGACCCAAATTTAAAAAATCGGGAAATTTCACTGATGCGGGCACATTTTTAGAGGCAAATGATGATTTCTGGGGCAACATAAAGGGAAAAATTGTTTTTTTTCTTTGGGGTTTTAAATAAATAGCACCGCAGGCGAAAATTTTGACAAATTTAGGTTTTAGAGTGCATTTTTGGGGCCGGGGACAATAAAAATAAAAAAATAAAAAAAATTATTTTTAATTTTTTTAAAAAACATGGGGGGCCCCCCGCCCCACCGGGCCCCAAAACCCCCCCCCTGTAAACCGCCCCTGTATTTTTCATAGGACTGATTTACTTTCGTCGATATCGTCGAGTCATCGCTGTTGTTCCATTGAGACAATGTAAAAATATAAGATTATAGTCAATCAAAATATCCATCTCTGCATACTTTACAATGAAGTACAGGTTACAGTTAATATTGTTTAAGTTTAGATTAAGTTTTATTTTCATTTACAATTGATAATACATGATAACCATAAAAAACACAAAAATAGAAGAGCAACATCTGCTGAATTTTTGGGCTGATCATAGGCAACACACTCATATGGCAATCTCAAATAGAAAAAAATTTTAACTAAGAAATAAACTGATTGCTTTGTCATAAGACAAGTAAGAAATATGTCATCATCAAGTGATTGTACAATGCAATCTAATTTGTATTTTATCTCAAAATATGGGGATTTACTTTTCGGGTATAACATTTTTTATGGCTAAAATATTCAATATAAAGAAACGAGGCCAAGGCTAATCCACGACCCACCAACTGTAGGCCCATCTTCAAGCATGCATTCTTCATGCAACTAAAAATAAAGACCGTGTACAGTTTATACATATTAGTAACTGCTAGTAATAAAAAAACTGACAATATACCAAAAACGTAACATCATCCACCAAAACATGACCCACAAGAGAAATTAATTAGAATGAACCTTTCAACATGAAAATAACACATCCACAGCGATACAAAATTTAATAAAACATCAAAAGCAAACTATAATTTAAAGTGTGCTTTTGCATCATTACATCACATTCACAGGAATTGGAAATTCTTTCTCTCTCATTCTATAAACTGCAAGAAATGTCGCAAACAGAGAGTGCTGTTTTTCTCCCTCCCCCTTCTTCTCTTGTAAACATACAAAGTATCAATCAGTTCTACGCCTGATTTTCAAAGACACTTGCGAGACAAAAACTAGTTTTCCCTTTCTACACTAGACAAACGATTTTAAACTTTTTTGCCTCAAAAAATGAAAATTTTGAGATTTTCTATACAATATAAAATGAGACGTTGATACAGTATAACTAGTGCAAAAAGAATAAGGGCAGGGGTTTTGTGCCCTAACACATAGATCGAGCGCCATCTGAGTTCCATGATTAGAGGAGACGAATTAATTAAAAAACAATCAAAAGAAAGAAAGCATACAAATAAATACACAGAATGCAATCTGCATCTATACTATAGGGTAAAGATATATACATCACTTTTCAGTGATTTTTGGGGAGTAAGGCTTTGTGTGAAATATAAAAAACAAAAACACATATACACTTATTTCTAGACTTATTAAAGGCTAACGAAAGATACATTTTAAAATTTTTAATACATTAAGACAAAATTCCTACGCACAAATTATAATTTTGTACCATTTGCAGACAACAGCATTGCCATGAGAAAAATGCATAGAAATACAAACCAAAATCCGCCTTTTACTTGTAACTTATGATTTATATAACTGAGTAATACTTAAATTGTTTGCAACCCTACTTGTTTATAAAAAAAAAAACATCTGAAATTTGTTATAAATTTATTTTAGAATTGCAGTAACTTTATAATAAAAAAAAACAAAAAAAAAAATA
>JAMZAV010007742.1:0-20699 GCA_024449915.1 Sweltsa coloradensis | reverse complement strand
GGTGGCTTATGTTTGACCCGCCCAAAACCCCTTTTTTTTTGGGAAAGGTTTTCCGCGATTCGGGCACACCCTATCAGGAATTTTTTTGGTTTGGTTTTGCGATCCCTTCGACTCCCAATTTACCCCTTTTAGAGGTGCACCCCCCTCTTTTCCAACTCGTCGCCGCCCAGCACATGTTTCTATGAGGTCCGCGATCGCACACCTATCAAGTATTGTTTGTGCGATCTCACCCCACTAGCTAGGGGTGCAACGTCTCCTGCCAACTCGTCGACGCCCGCACTATGTTTTCTATGAGGTCCGCGATCGCACACCCTATCAAGATATTGTTTGTGCGATGCTGACTCACTAGCTAGAGGTGCAACGTCCTCCTGCCAACTCGTCGACGCTCGCACTATGTTTTCTACTAGGAAAACGCTTAAGTCCCGCCGGCGTTGTTGGATGAGCGTTTTGGTGCTTGGGGCTGCCATGTGTTATGCGTTTTTTCTGTTGTTCTGTGAAAAAATTATTACTAAGTTCAAATTTTTTTAAATTTAAAAAAAAAAAAATCATTAAACTTAAATTTAAATTTTTTTAATTTTATTCGTAATTTTTAAAAAAATAAAAAAATCGAAAAATTGGGATTTTATAAGAAATAATTTATCGATTGCGCTCAAATTTAACACTAACATATTAATTCATAAAATTAAGGTTCTGCCCAAAAAAATCATTACAATGGTAAAGCATGTAGGTGTTATTTAAATCTAAGAATGTTTAAAAAAGAAAAAACCCGTAAAATTTTGATTTTATGATAAATATTTTTTCAATTGCGCTCAAATTTCACAAGAATATTCTTATTCATAAAAAAAAGGTTCTGGGCAAAAATCATTAAAATCGGATATAGTATGTAGGGGTTATAATTCAAAGAAATTTAAAAAAAACGAAAAAAAAACGTAAAATTGCGATTTTCATGGAAATAATTTTCCGATTGCGCTCAAAAACGTGGCAGTTCTAAGTTCAGAGATTTCGAAGGGCCCCCATAAAATTTCATCTCAATCGGAGTATCGGTTTAGGGCCCGGGAATCGTGCGGACAAACAAAACAAAAATACAGAAAGAAAGAAAAAAAGAAAGAAAGAAAAAAAAAAAAAAAAACATTCCGGATTTTTTTCTCCAGTGTAGTGAAATGGAATCTTCGCTTCGCTCGCTACGCTTTATCCAATGACGTCCGCGATCGCACCTTGTCGAGCTCGACTCATAGCTAGAGGTGCAAGTCTTGCAACTCGCGACACCGCACTATTTTTTTATGACGTCCCGATCGCACACCCTATAAAGATAGTTCGTGCGAGCTCGACCCCCTAGTAGAGGTGCAACGTCTCCTCCCAACTCGTGACCCCCGCACTATGTTTTTTTGACGCCGGGATCGCAAAACCCTATCAAGATTTGTTTGTGTGATGCTCGACTCACTAGCTAGAGGTGCAACGTCTCCTGCCACCTCGACGCTCGCACTATGTTTGGAGATAATTTTCTCATTTAACATTGACCTTCCATTGCTACGAAAAAAATAAAACTAATAATAGTCCTAACAGCGTTAAAAATATGACAGTTGAATAGGCGAGAGATATACAAAGTAACCCACTAAACAACATAGGTAATGCACCAGGAAGAAGTAGCACCAACCAAAACCAATATTATTGAACAAGTACTACACCTTAGAGAACAAGTTTTAAGGTTTACAACAGAAAACTATAAAATTATTATGAACATCTTGTTACTCAATTTATCCCCGGGGGTTTGTTTGAATTTCTACTTTTGTAGAGATAAAAAATAGCTTTAGTTAAACTTTTACTTACCCGTCCTCGCCTGTGATCAGACCATGTATAGTCGTTCCGAAGCATCTTTGCCTATGCTAGAGGCATAAACGGTTGAATTGTGGCCAATCAGCGATCATAACTTTAAATTGGAGCAGGATGATTGGCTACAATTCACTCGCCAATGACGCCAGCATGAGCAAACTTGCTCCAGGATAACTTTAGGTCATGTCCTCTGCTACTGACTTGACACGTTCACTCACACATTACCTGCATGCGTACAAATACCAGTCAGCGCATAGAACCCAGTGGCCAGAGAGGTTTATTACATTGAATTGCTCTTTAGCCAAATAAAAAAAAATTTGGGAAAAAAAAAAAAATAATTCTCTCACTCTCATACAACACTATCAGAATTTTGGCGGTTGGGTTCGGAATAAAACCAATAAAAAAGTTACAGAGGGTTTCAGCTTTGCATAATAAACCTTAAGGGAAATTTTCAAAAACCCCCTTGATACAACTTTTTTTTTTAATTTAAAATTTCCCCTTCTTTCCTTCTTCTTGTTTTTTACACCAAACTCCTAATATTTCACCATCCATAACAGCAAATAAGGACACATCTAAAAACATATTACACTCCATGGTTATTTCATTTGTTCCAATGATGAATGCATAACATTCTATAATTAATGCTTATACGACTCAAAGTGTGAATGCTTGACAAGTGCCAAAATATTTACGTTATCATAAGAATAATAATATAGATAAATGTAATATTAATTTACAAGTGCATAAATTTAAAATTTAATGAAAAGATGCATAACGCATATTAAAGGGATTTATTACATTAAAAATTAACTGACATTCTTTATACGTATGGTGAAAAAGTAACACACATAATCTACGAGTCCACGTATACATATATTTATAAAACTTACAAGCCCACATAAATAATTGTCTATTAAATACCAAACACCAAAGTTCAAAATGCCTAATTGTGTGAATAGTCTAGGGGAAGACAATATTAGCTCTAACTTGCTTGCACAGGTCAGTACTAGTATACACAGACAGACCGTTCAGGGAGACAGATGGGGAAGAATCACAAGAGGAACGCTAACGTACATTAGTATGATTTCCAATTTACAACACTTTTTTCGCTTTCCGTGAAATTTATAGTAACAATACTAAACATGATATCCCGTTTACATTTATAAAAACAACTTTGTAAAACACAAAATTGAATCTTGAGGATAGTGTTGATGATTGATAGCCTAAGCGAGGGGCTCCTTGCCCATGAACCCGTACTGTGAGTAGGGCGGGCTGAGGGGCGAGAACCGGTTCTGAGCCTCCTCGGGGGCGGCGCAGCCGGGTCGAACTGGTTTGGTCGTCCCCCGACACCTGAGGGCGAACCTCAGCTCGGTCCCCATCTCAGAGCACAGTGACGTCTGCAACCACCATCAAGCGTCCGGTATAACACCACACATGCGTCTGAAGATAGGGCTGGACCAACGAGGTAGAATAGAGGTTTATAGAGCGGGCTTGATTGCCGTATTAGCGCTCCTCGTGAGGTAAACGAAAATACCCAAAAGTCCCGCTGGTCATGGCCCCCAATATCAACCAGTCATAGAGCGGGGTTGAGTCCCGCCCCGGGGGCCGCCAAGCGCCCAGCCCAATGAGGTCCTCAAACTGCCTGCTTGCGTCATGGCGCCAAAGGGTTTAATTTGCTTCAAAAAATGGCGGCCAGTTAGCCGCTTATAAACCTCTATTCTTCCGTTGGGGGGACGTCTCATTTTCAGAGCAGAAGCTCATGCAGGTTTTGCTAGATAAAAGGGGGAAAATTCTGTCATGGGGGTCATAAAGATTGCAAGGGGATTAAGAGGGGCCAAGCATTTTTGCATCCTTTAAGTGCCGGTTTTTGTCTAGTATGTCCTTCCTCCCACAGATCTTAAGCGTCTTACTACTACACTCTCGGCACTCACACATAATATTATAGATCTAATTACATCGACAATGACTTTGTTTCCAGTCGTCCCACTCAGTTACAGAACTGATTTTCAGTGGAGGACTTTTATTAGAGTGGTGTTACAAACTCTTTCCTACTAACTTGGGTAATACATCAACTTGCCAAACAAATTTAAACCAAAGATATTGTAATAGTAACCGTGAAGTCTGAGACGGTGGGTTGTGCAGGATAGGTAGAAAACAAAGATATTACAATACAAAGAGTAAGTAAAAAAGTTAGCAAAAGTTCCCCCACAAGAAACAGTCCCCTATTACAGTTTCTTGTGCAAACTTTAGGCGAAAAGCGGCGAAAAAGTCCCCCATTAAAACAGTTTTTTGGGCGTGCCCCGGGGGGGGGTTGGACACGAACGACGCCGCATCGACAACCCTTGGAAAACATTACTAACTTTAAAAAGCTTTATAAACCTACACCACGAACAATAAACCAGGATTATCTCGTCCTTTTTCGATGTTTTGTGTGAGCTGAGCACTAAAGAACTTTTTTGTAAAAAATTTGCTACATACTCAAGCTTAGATATTTAAACGTCAGTACAGTAGTTTGGATAAGGGCAGAACTTGAATAGTTCGTAAGAAACTTCAAGGGGGTTTAGGAGGGCTAAGGTAATATTTCGTTTATTTATTTTTGAAACATTTGGGAAAACAGAAACTATAATAAGTCTCCTACTGAAAATCAGTAATATGAGGACTGAGTATATTTAATATTATCGTATTTAAGCTCATCGTTTAAGATATGAATAATTTTAACATTGTTTTAGTGAGAGTTCTTGTATTTCTAGTTAGCTGTACTTCTATTAAGTCGGCAGGTACCATCTCTACACTACGATACGTTCATCTGAAATAGCCGAATGTAACATGACCTTATCGGGTGGAAAGTACAAAGCAAGGATGCACAGGGAATATGACTGGAGTGTACAAAGCAAGGATGCACAGGGAATATGACTGGAGTGTACAATCAACGGAGGACGCTCAGCGACGTACGCAACGAGACACCTAAGGGGGATGAATAGAGGAAGATTGTTATGCGAATCGCGAAAAGTGACATTCAAGTGACGTATATATCACAACACAGGTTTATATCGATTTCAAGGGAATTCAATTTGCAAAATTAATATGTCATTTAAATAAATAAAATTATCATAAGAATTGAGAAATGTAAGTATTTTTATGTTATAACGATATAATAATATTAATATATAAATATAGTTCACACAAAAATCTATTTTTTAATGTTGGAAGTTTCCCCCAAAGGTCCCTTTTTGCGATTACCATCACTATGTATGAAGTGAGAACTGTGGAAGAAAACGCATAAGATAAGGATATAGAAAGAGAGACTGGAATCAGAGGTAAGGTCTAGAACATTGTCTCTTTCAGGAATGAACGACTCCGCATGTACTCACTTCTGCACCCCCTCCTACACGCCAAGTCGGTGTACGCCAAGCAAGATAAAACAGACAGACAAACACTTAGGAGGGTCGTGTAGCAAGGCAGATAGAACAGACGACAAACACTTAATATCTTATGAGTGTATAAAGCCATTGTAATTTTTTGTTTATTAATGGCCCAATTATTAGTACCCTAGGCCTAAAAACATTTTTTTTGTGGGAATTTTTAATAAAACCATAATGTAGAATTAAAAATTTTACAAATATATATGAATGATGACGATTTTGGTCTCGGCACGAGTGCATGGCTGCCCAAAATACTAAAGATCACATTCTGGAGAAAGTAGCACATTGATGCTAGTTGGAGCATGACTGTCAGCCAATCAAGCATTCACATTCTGGAGAAAGTAACACATTGATGCTAGGTTGGAGCATGACTGTCAGCCAATCAAGCATTCACATTCTGCAGAAAGAACACATTGATGCTAGGTTGGAGACACAAAAGCTACAAGAAGAAACATTAAAGAAATTAAAGATATGAAGAAAGGAAAATATGTTAAAAAGAAGGAAGTAACGAGCAAAATTGTTCACATAAAGGCCTACAACGAAAAGTTTCTGTTTCAAAATGTTATCTATGTTTTATATCATTAAAATGTTAATCTAAATTTAGTATGTACCCCGGTAATTGAAATTATTTAGAACAAGTTAATGACGTTTTAAAAAAAAGATTTTATACAATGTTTAGAAAGGAATATAACTCTTACTGTCTTGATTAGTAACGGCATCAAATCAATGCACACTGTTTTTGATAAAGGTTTGTTTTGGGATAACTTCCGAAAAGAACTCATTGATGGAAAGGTTGAGATAGAGTTTTAAACCACGCGATACATTGTTAGGTGCCCTTCTTTCAAGCTTCCCACGCGATATATTGTTAGGTGCCCTTCTTTCAAGCTTCCCACGCGGTATATTGTTAGGTGCACTTCCTTCAAGCTTCAACAAGATGGGACATATTAATTACCCGGTTATAAATGCAACTGCAAAATATAGGAGAGAGAAATCACGTGACCTACCATAGCTTGGGATCGCGTCTTCTTAGTTATCCCAGAAGGCAATCTTCCGCTGTATATTGGTTTTGTGTTTGAGTTGTGAGAAGTACTGACCCCCTCGTCCACGGCGACTTTTCGACTTCCACACGAACTCACAGACGGCGATGACACAGGCCACGCCCATTCCTCCGAGGAGCACGACGAAGAACTCCGCCCACATTGGCCAGGCCCAGCTCGTTGGCGGCAGAGCTACTCTTGGAGGTGTCGTCCTGAAGGACAAACCACTATTGTCGGTGCAACTAATAGACGAACCAAATCGGATATTGAGTTGAATTCCGAGGGGTTGAATTGAAACGTGGCAATTCGAATTAGACCTAGACTACACTCCTGACAATATCTCCTCTCAATGCGAGACTCACCCGGACAAGTGCCTCCCCTCGCTTCTCCTTCCACCATCTCGTTTAAAGGGTGTGAAATTCCCTTCCTCCTGTAGTTCAGGACCGAGCCCAATGATTTCGTTCTGTAGGGCGAGTCTGTAACCAGAAGACCATTTGTACAGATAGACTGTCATGTCTAGGGAGCGGGTTTGCAACCAATTTGGAAGTGGGTTACGTCGAAGAAAAGATTCAAGGTAAATTCAAAGTACTAACTCAAGAAGAAGTGGGGAATGGAATGAATACCCCCATCACAAAATATGTTATTACTTCCGACTTTGGAAGTATCTGGCCCCAAAATATTTAAGTTATTTCCATAAAAAGAGCTTTTTGGCCGAGAACAATTCTAAAAAGTAAATTTAATGTTTTTTAAATATGTTACCTCTTTTTAACAAATTTGTTGCTTACCACAAATTCGATGAAGGGGGGTTGTAAAATTATACAATTTTTTAAAATCAAAGATCACCAAAATTTTAGGTATATTTTGTGTCGCCAAAGCAAGGTGTGTGGGATTACAAAGTTACTGTCTAGGGTGACTTAAAAATCATTAGGTCAACCGTTTCCTCTTTATTAGCCACTCTTAGGTAGGGTAACGTCTCTGGGCTAGGGAGAGTGTGGATGGGGAACCCGTCCCTGACAAAACACCCACAGGGGGGGCAGGGGTGGCTGTGATTGACTCGAGAAGGTCCCCGGTTTTGTTTACCCGATCCACGTTAGTCAGAAGATATATGCTTAGTCCGCCGACAAAGTATTCAAGAGTAAAGCGCGAAAAATGGTTTCGGAAAGTCGAGGCTTTGCTTCTGACCGGAAATCCTGACTGAAGGGTTGTCCAAAATATGAAGCATAAGGATTCGATCTCAAAAAATATGCAAGATTTTCCTTCAAAAAGTTTATTTTTGTTTTTTAAAAAATAAAAAAAATTGAATCGCCTCGGTTTTGGGCCCAACTTCCCGGGTGGCAGGCGATCCCGTCCCCCTTGGAGTCCAGCAGCCCGCCGCCCTGGTCAGGCAGAAAATTTATCGGTGGCATGGCGATCCCGTACCCCTTGGAGTCCAGCAGCCCGCCGACCGCACGACAGAACTTACTCGGTGGCATGGGTCCCGTCCCCTTGGGTCCAGCAGCCCGCCGACTGGTCAGCGACAGTAATTTAAACCCGGTGGAAGGCGACCCCTTTTCCCCCCTTGGAGCCCAAAGCAGCCCCGCCGCCGCGTAGCTGACGTAATTACTCGGGGGCATGGCGATCCCGCCCCCCTTTGGAGTCCAGCAGCCCGCCGACCTGCGTCGTGCGGGTAATTAGGTGGCGGGCGCCGTACCTTGGAGTCCGACCCCGCGCCCTTTGCGTCAGCGGACAGTAACTTACTCGGGGCATGGCGACCCGACCCCGGGGGTCCAGCAGCCCCCCGCCCTGCCGTCAGTGACAGAAATTACTCGGGGGTGGCGATCCCGTCCCCCTTGGAGTCCAGCAGCCCGCCCCCCTGGTAGCGCAGTAATTTACTCGGTGCGGGCGATCCCGTACCCCTTGGAGCCACAGCCCCCCGACCTGCGTCAGCACAGTTGCCCCCCCCCCCGATACGTACTCGATAGGGGTGGACTCCAGGGAAAAACGCGTAGCTCCCTTGCCCTTTGACCACGCGGTCCACCCCTCGGCGTTGGTGGTGGGGGCCCGGGGGGTCGAGAGACTCCATGAAGGACCAATGCGTGGTACGTGGAGATTTCGAGTCCGGGAACCCGGGCAACAAATTTCTACATGCGTGGTACGGGAGAAGTTCGAGTCCGGGAAACCACCAGGAAACATAAGTTCTCACGCGCTGGTAGGGAAAAGTTCGAGTCCGGAACCACCAGGAAATAAGTTCTACAGCGCTGGTACTTGGGAATTAATTATGTACAGTTTTAATTGGATTGATTTCTCAGTTGCTTTGGGAAGTATAATTGCCCTGAACAGTGAATTACAATAAAATAAAGTTTTTTCCCCCCCCCCCCCCCCCCCCCCAATGAGCAGTGGGTAAATTTCCCTAAAAATTTAAGGGACCAGACGAACTGGTTGACCGGTATAGTACCTTTTTCGAACATTTGAACCGGTGCCCCGAGACCCTCATTAAAATGACGTATTTGTCCCGGGGTTTTAAATTTTTGGGGGGGAAATGTCCGGTATTCTGTCAACTGTACCGGTCGAAGGATAATTTTTATTTGGAAAAAAAAAACAACTTTGAAAAATACTAACGGTAATAACTTTAAAAATAGCTCTTCCACTTCCAAGAAGATAATCTTTTTCTCTGGGGGGTGTGCGAATTTTATTCAAGTTTTTGGGTGGAGGTCCCGGGTCGCGCTCGAGTGTGAAAACGTTAAACATCTATTCTTGGCGTCCCCTTTCCCAAACCCATATACCCAAAAACACTAACCTCGTCTTTGATAAAAATTTTGTGTTCTTTTGGGAACTTCTGAATTTTTTGCAAAATAAAAAAGTCCCAAAAATTTTTGTATCAATTTTTCATGTAAAACCACTTACTACTAAAATAAGCCAAAAAACATTTGGGCTTGACATTAAAAGATCTAGAAAAGGATTACTTTTTTTAATCAATTAGTGTTACTCTTCATTTTTGGAGCCAAATAAAGACATACCCAAAAAAAACTAGGAAGTTTTGAAAACGCTTTTTCAGGCCTTTGTTGATGAGTGTAAACAAAAAAAAAAGCGAAAAATTGCGATTTTCATGAGGTATAATTTGCGATTACGCTCAAATTTCACCGAATATAAAATTTATAAAATTAAGGTTCTGTGAAAAATCATTAAATGGATAAAGAGTAGGTGTTAACCCGAAAAATTTTAAAAAAATAGAAAAAATCGAAAAATTGCGTTTTTTATGAAAATAATTTTCGTTTTATGCTCAAATTTCACAAGAATACATTAATCTTTAAAGTAAAGGTTTTGTGAAAAATCATTACAATCGGATAAAGATGTGGGTGTTATAAGTCGAAGAATTTTTTTTAAATCGAAAAAAGAATCGAAAAATTGCGATTTTCAGAGAAATACTTTTCGATTGTGCAAAAAAAAATGTGGCAGTTCTAAGTTCAGAGATTTCGAAGGTTTCCCAAAAAAAAATTCATCGCAATTGGGGTTCAGGTTTAGCCGGAATCGTTGAAAAACGGCACACAAAAAACAAACAAAAAAAAAAAGGAAAAAAAAAACTTTTCCGGATTTTTTCTCCGGTGTAGTATAATAGAATCTTCGTTGTCATCCTTTAATTTTGAACATAACTGTAAAAAAATAAATAGTAAAGTCAAAAAATAGTGAAATTTTAAAAAAGAAGGAGTACTCGGACTCGACTCGAAAAAAAAATCAGGACTTAACCCCTAATTTTTTCAGCATTTTTTGCATTGATTTTTTTTATAATAATGAAAAACAAAATGTATTAATCATGAAAACTGAACTTGTTTAGTTTAAATTACGTAGGCCCCCAACACAAATTTCTTTGGTAAAGGCAAAATGTTTTAAAAGTTAAATATGAATTTAACAAATCAAGCATTTTCAATTTTTATTATTAATTTAGGCCTAATACAATCCAAAAATTAAAAAAAAATCCATCCCGAGGGGGTTTCGAACCGAGGCTCCATTTTCCCAGGTGGGCCTTAGCCATAGACCATCGAGACGGGAAAAATATTTAACTTTGTTTTTTCGTAACATTATAGAACTTGAATTTTTATTAATTATAACTTTATTTGTATGAGCCCCCCATTAATAATACAAGCAATTCTTTCTGCCGAGTACTTGTAATTATTTTTTACTATCATTTTTAAACCATAGATAAAGATTTATGACACAAAAATGTACACATTAAAAACCCTTTTAATTCATATTTTCGGTCAAAAGCTGATTTCTGGGCATTTGACCAAAATATATCTTAAAAAAAATCTACCTCTAGCGGCTTGAGCTCTGCCCCGACCCCCAAATGATCCCTAAGTACAAAAACACATTTCTTGTCCCCGGGTTTTTAACTTTCAAAAAAAATGGTCACCTTACTCAAAAAAAACTTTTAAAAAAAAAGAAAAAGCTGCAGTTTCGTTTGGTGTTTAGCGGTAAACAGCGCGGGTAGCTTCTGCGGTCGGGAATGCAGTCTTCAGTTGAGTGGTGAGTGCTGCGCTTAGCAGCCAGTTTAACCTTCTTGACAAGTGGGCGACGTGTGAACGCACGTGGTTCCAGTGGTGTGCATGGTACGAATTGAACTTGATTCGTTTTGTTTAGTAAATACCGTTTAATCGTAAATCCAAATTTTAAGAAAAACTTGCAAGTCAACAGGAACAAGTGTTGTTATTATACGGTTGCCCTACTTAGGAAAAGAAACAAATTGTGAAAAACATTTAACAGTTGAGTCACAATAAACTTGATTGAATCAAAACAAAAGATTGATTAGATGAACCGCTTGGGTTTTGTCGGTTTAAATTTCTGGACGAGGGTCCGGGATCAGTCCTCGGGTTGGGCCCGTGAGGGATTGCTTTACTTATTTATTTTAATTTAAATTTTTTGTGGCCATGTCCAAGACAAATGTCCCCAAGTGCAATTTACCAAACTATTTAAATTTCAATAAAAAAAAAAAAAAGCAACAATACAAGCAATACAAAAAAATAAGAAATAAAAGAAATTTTAAAAAAACACAAACATGAAGAAGTAGTAGTAGTAGTAGTAGTAGTAGAGTGTAGTAGTAGTAGTAGTAGTAGTAGTAGTAGTAGTAGTAGTAGTAGTAGTGTAGTAGTAGTGTAGTGTAGTGTAGTGTAGTAGTAGTGTAGTGTAGTAGTAATAGTAGTAGTAGTTTTTTTTTTTTTTTTTTTTTTTGAATTTTTCTTTTTTTTGTAAAAATACAAAATACAAAAAATTTCGACTCCCCAAAACAACTTTTCGTAGTTGTCTGCAGAGTCCTTTTAAAAACAAAACATATAAAAACAATTCTCGACCTATTTTGTCGTGATACAATAAACAGATAACAAAAAATGAAAAACATTTTAAAACTAAAGAGAACACAATAGTATACAATATAAGAAAAATTATATACCTATAACCACCCCACCCAAAAATTACATAACTTAAAAAAAAAAAAAACAAAGACAAAAACATAGACAAAATATTTATTCCCTTTTTATTTTTCCATTTTTTTATTTTCCCCTTCACCTCATTTAGATTTTAATGATTTTTAAAATTTTAGGTAAAAGGGATTTTAAGAATTTAGGGACAATAATTTTTCTTTCCTGATCTCCATAAGTGTTGATCTGGTTGCCGGTATTTAAAAAACTATCTCTATTTCTTGTATCGTATGATTTGCGCAAGCTAAGTAATCTTTGTCAAAATAGTTTTTCGTTAGTTATATATTATGTAGTTCTTTACAAACATTAAACCTACATTACCATTTAGTTTTACTTTTGAGGATAATGATCTTAAAAATAGTTTTGAATGTTAACAATATCTTTCACATATGTACGGATGTAGCACCCATGCGTAAGCCCTACCCAAATAGGGCTTAAAGGCGTGTAGCAAATTTTAAAAACCCCCCTTGACATATTTCTTTAGAGTTTTTTAAAACTAACAAAGTGACTAAGCCCATTACATAATTTTTCCAAAATGAAAACCCATTTTAAATTGTGATCTATTATGACACCTAAATACGAAATTCTGTTTCATTTTCTAGGTAACCTTTTACACATACAATTTTCATTTTTTGACAGTAACCCCCTTCTATGATTTGCAGCAAAAGGCGTTTTCATGAAAAAACAATTCTATTTCTATGGGACATAAAGGGAGTGTGAATAGATCACTTGGTTTTTTTAAAATAATTGTTTGACCATTATCGTGAGCCCATCTCAACAAAATTTTTAAAAACACCCTGCAAAAGCTTTTTAGCAATTTCTAGATTTTTTTGGAACTATACCAGGCTGTATCGTCAGCGTACAAAAATGCAAAGCAATTCTTTTCTTTCCTTTTAACATTCATTTACATAAAATGAGGTAAAGCAAAGGGCCCCGAATAGATCCCGTGGAACTCCTGACGTGATTTCAAATTTTTTCTTAGAACATATTGACTTTAACAGCCCTGCATCTGTTTGAAAGATAATCTTTAAACCAGTCTAATGATGGCCCCCATATTCCCCCATATTAAAGCATGCAATAAACGTTTGTGCAAAACGTGTCGAAAGCTTGCTGAAATCTATAAAAATTTTTAAAACATTTAAGGGTTTTGGGTTTTAAAGCCCCCTTTACAAAATCTGCGAAGTCTAAGCGTTTCCCTGTATTTTTCCCTTTTTTGGTACCCATATTGTTTTGATCAATTTTTTTAAAAAAAATTTAGGGATTTAATTACAAATCGCCAAAACGTTCCATTATTTTCTCTATTGACGGAAAATAGAAATAGGTCTATATTAGAGAATCTTTGTGATGCCATTTTGTAAACAGGTCTAAAATCGAGCGCTTTAATGGGGCGGGACAAACCCCCCGAGAAAAGACAGGTTCAAGAGATGGGAAATTACAGGGCTAAAACTTCAGCACATAATTGAAGTCTTTCATTTGAATACCATCTGCACCCGGGGCTTTTTTTGCTTCAAATCCTTTTTATCTTTTCCCCGCTCTTGACTTGTCTTTTCAAATAAAAAAGGGTTGTGTAGCTGACCACTCGTGAATCACCTGTTTTTTTTTTATAGAACAATCATGTTTTAAAATCGACACCCCCATTAAAAAATCGGCGAACTCATTTTCTATTCATTCGAGGATACTCAGTGCCCATATGTTTAGATATACGTCATCACAGAATTCTTGTTTTTCTTACCAAATTTCATATTATTTCCCTCCTATTTCCTCAATTGTTTTCAGTTATCAAATTTAGTTTTCAAAATTCAATTTTGCAGTATTTATTTTTTATTTTCTAAATTTTCAGCCTCTTATTTTATTTTAAAAATGATTTCCCAAATTTAAAGCTTTCCCCTTTTTTATAAAATTTTTCCCTTTTCAAAAAATATCCTTAATTCCCTCGTAATCCAGGGTTTTTTATTTTTTTCTGTTTTCATTGACGTCATGTTTCTAGGGCCGTTAGGGCGCCGCAGCCAAGCCGCGGTGCGTACACATTTCAAGCACCTTATACACCAAGCAGAGTTGGGTGATTTCGAGGTGTTAAACAGCCGTATGTAACGTGATGTGAACTTGAAAACTTCACAATCGAGGGGATTTAGTACCTGAAAACACATGCCAAATTTTATTGGGGTACGACCATTCCTTCTGGTGAAAAAATGTCTTAAACTTTGCTCAAAATCACTTTAAGGATTTTAAAGCTATGCTAGTACTGCTACATATAATACGTCGGCCCGCGATTCTACCAGACGGGTGGGGCTCAATGTTATATTTTACATGGACATTAAGGTTATAGAAATATGTCTCTTTTGAAAAAAAAGTTGAAAAAGTTTTTTGGGAAAGGGCTTCAAATAAAGGTTTAAAAAAAGCCTTAAAACCACTTGGCTTTAAAATCAACAATAAACCATAGTTATGCCTTGTGACGTTATAAGAGAGTTAGGCGGGAAAGTGCGATACGTAAACAAATGGGGACATTTAAAATTTTCTTCTTTGTGTGGACGAGAAAAGGTGTCATATACTCTCATAAAACAAATCAGAAAACCGTCCTTGGCCTAGGCCAGTTTGTAGAAAATTATTTATAATACAACAGTGTAAGTCTAAAGTTCATTAGGCTATAGGACAGTAATAAATACTTACACTACATGTTTGACAAGCCCTAGGCCTTTCTTAGCCACCCTAGGCAGCACAACTTGTTTGACACTTCCCGCACAAATAAACTAGTTTTGTTTACTCAACCCTAATGCAGATAAAACAATGGTATGATAGCCCTAGCTATTCAAAATTTACGGCAATAATAAGCTTTTCTTACTTTTAATAATCTCACGAATTACGTCATTTTAAAAAAAAATGTAAAAAAAAGATGGTGAAAATTTCAATATTCTTCTGATTATTGATGATTTCAGGCTGGGGTAAAGGGCCCGTCTAGATATATCCCCTTCCCTCGTGTGGGTGCAGTGAATAGGTGTAAAATTACATTAGTTGTGGGGTTTGTTGTACAGGGCCCCCAAAGTTTTAATAGGTGTAGGGTGCTAGACTTAACCAGCCCTTATACCGTCTTTACCATTTTATAAACCTAACCAGGTGTACATGAATCGGGCCTAGATATTTAATCTATTGTTATTGCTAATACCATAAAAATTAAATCAACTTTGATAAAATATTATATTTAACAAATAATTTGTAATGAACTTGAAAAATAATAGATCAACACATAACGAAAACTTGTAGAAATACAACCAAACCTTACACACTCAAAAGAAATTAGATCTAAAAAAAGGGCCAAGGCTCATCTACCCCCCACATTGCGCATTTTTAATTCATAAACGTACAGTGTCCCATAACAAGCCCTCCTCGAAAAGTTGGCAAAATAGAATTTGCATGTTTACGTTTTAAATTAATTACAAAAAAAGAACTTGGGTAAACTACTACGTTAAATTATATCGAAATTCTATTTTGCAAGCTTTCGAGGATTGTGTTATGGGGACACTGCCCTTTATGAATTAAGAATGCGCAATGTGGAAGGGTAGATGAGCTTGGCCCTTTTTTAGATCTCATTCCTTTTTGAGTGGTAAGGTTTGGCTTATTTACAAGTTTTTGTTATGTGTGTGTTTATAGATCATATAAGGTATTAAAAATTGGCTGCACAATCTTTTCATACAAAACATTGGTCAGAGAGTGCAATAACTGCTCCCAATTACATTAAGTTTCCTCCCTAAATTTTTTTCATTAAACCTTTTTTTCACTGTCAACACGATCTGACTTCCGATGTTTTATACTGCCTCCAACTTTACCCATTCAAGCAATATTACGTAATGATCAGAGATTTTTGATCACCCCAAAATTCAATACTACGTCATACACTTACCTTTACCCTACGAAACCAGGTCTATACACGTTTTTTAGTGTAGTAGTAGTAGTAGTAGTAGTAGTAGTAGTAGTAGTAGTATAGTAGTAGTAGTAGTAGTAGTAGAGTAGTAGTAGTAGTAGTATAGTAGTAGTAGTTAGATAGTAGTAGTAGTAGTAGTAGTAGTAGTAGTAGTAGTAGTAGTAGTAGTAGTAGTAGTAGTTAGTAGTAGTAGTAGTAGTAGTTAGTAGTAGTAGTAGTAGTAGCGTTGAGTGACTAATGGGGTAGTAGTATATCTTTATTTCAGCATGGTTTGCTATTTTACAAATTGTACAAAGACAATGGTCAATAGGACATAGTCTACAAATTATTACAACATCCGCCCACATGGTCACAACAAAAATTACACATAGACAAGTCAGAAATGAAATATACCCAAATTTTACATTTACATATTTTATCCAAAACACTGGTAAATGGAACATACCTAAAATTAGTCTAGTATTCCAATTAGGCCTAGATGGTGAAAACAAAAATTACTCATGGAATAGCACAATTTGATATTTTACATATTATATATAAGTTATAAAAAAAAAAAATAAGGTCAGTAATATAAAATATCCTTTATTATAAAATCCTAATGGCTATTTATTTAAAACCTATCCTATAAAATCAGTCTAGAACATCCCAGAAGGTAATACTTTCAGTTTTCTTAGGAACTATTTTATGTGATGTAATACATGCACAACACTCTCCTGAACCTTTCAACTTTACAGTTTCTAACATCCAATGGTAGCCTGTTAAATATGCGAATGCCTTTAATGAAAATTGATTGTTTGCCATACTCACTGCATACCCTTCTAATAAAAATATCTGCCTTATTTCTCAATGTATATATTTGAACTTCAGAATTTGGTTGCAATTTCCTGCACAGATATTCAGGAGCTTTAAATGCATGGATAAATTCTATGAATGAAACATAGGGTATTTAACACAATTCTTTCTTTTATTGTTAACCAACCCAAAGCTTCGCACATTTTACGTACTGATGTTCTCCTATTTACCCTTAATAAACTCCTCATTGCCCTATTTTGGATTTTTTGCATTGCCTGGGTGTATGATTGTGAGTGAGTGTGTAAAGATGTGCGTGCAAGTGAAGTTGATTATGTTATTTCTTTGAATTAAAGTAATAGCAGTTTTGGGCACTTTAATAGCTAAGATTATTCGCGCCTCCCAAGATAAAACAATCTCTATAAGTGTGAGTTACCACCATGTATACATCATTCCAAGGGGAGGAACGTAAGGGGAGACGCGGGGGGACAAGTTGATTTCGACAGTGATGAATATTACTTACTATTGTGGAAGTAAGTCAAGTCCAAATGAGGCTTACTCAATGGCAAAATAGTTACGCGTTGTACACAGTGGCGTATCCAGGAATGTACAATGGGGGATCGACATGCCAAACAGGGATTAAACAAACACACACAACAAACAAACACGTTTTAGAGTAATGCAATATCAGAGTTAGGTTGCTCCCCCCTCATATTTTCTATGAATTACATATATTTATTTTTATTTTTATAAAATATATTATTATTGGATGAGCGTAGCGAGCGAAGCGAGTGAAGCGAAGACTTCAATTTCACTGACCCCCAAAAAATTTAGCTCGGGTGTTTTTTTTTTTTTTTTTTTTTTTTTTCCGTTGTTTGTTCGCTTCTACCGGGCAAACGGCATATGCGATCTTGATGAAAATTTGACAGGACCTTCGAAATCTCTGAACTTAGACTTGTCACGTTTTGGGTACAATCGAAGAAATATTTCTCATGAATATCGTACTTTTACGATTTTTTTCGATTTTTTCGCGATATTTTTGTGACTTTTGGGCCAATTCTGCCCAAACGGGTTAGGCTACAACGTTCATATTATACATGGACATTAGGGTAATGGTGATTGTAGTACATTTTGAAAGAAAAAGTTAAAAAAGTTAGCCAAAATCTAGGGAAAATAAAGCTTTTATTATAAGTTTTTTGATTTTTGTACGATATTTTCGTGCCGTTTGGGCCAATCTGAACAAACGGGTGGGGCCACAACGTTCATATTATACATGAATATTAAGGTTATGGTGATGTAGTCCCTTTTTGAAGAAAAATTTGAAAAAGTTAGCCAGAATCCATAGAAATAAAGCTTTTAATATAAGTTTTTCCCGGTAAAAAATCCCCAATTGAAAAGAAACAATAGAAACTTGACAACAATCACTACAATGCGTAGGCAACAAAACAAAGCACTTGAAAAGTAAAGATATCCCACGCAAACTAAAAACTTTAAATAGCTCATCCATCAACGCGGCGGGACTTAGCGTTTTCCTAGTATTATGGTTACATACATAGGGAATGGGGGGGTTTTAACCCCATAACCCCCCCTCCCCTTGGATTTCGCCATGGTTGTGTACATTCAATACGGTCCGGATGGAAGATGAAACAGTATGAATTCGTGTGGCCGGTGGGGACACGGTAGCAGTGATTCTAGAGGCGAGTCAAGAACTCTAGTATTATTATTTGGGTGAGCGAAGCGAAGACTTCAATTTCACTGACCCCCAAAAATTTTGCTCGGGTGTTTTTTTTTTTGTTTGTTTGTTTGTTTTTTTTTTTTTTTTTTTTTTCCGTCTGTTTGTTCGCCTCTAAACCCGGGGAAACGGGATATGCGATCTGATGAAAATTTGACACGACCTTCGTTTTCTCTGAACTTAGACTTGCTACATTTTTGGGTACAATCGAATAAATATTTCTCATGAATATCGTACTTTTACGATCTTTTCGATTTTTAGTGCGATATTTTCGTGACATTTGGGCCGATTTTGACCAAACGGGTGGGGCTACAACGTTCATATTTCACATGGACATTAAGGTAATGGTGATGTATTGCTTTCTGAAAGAAAAAGTTGAAAAATTTTGCCAGAATCTATAGAAATAAAGCTTTTAATATAAGGTTTTTTTTTTTGTGCGATATTTTCGTTGCATTTGGGCCAATTCTGACCAAACGGGTGGGGCTACAACGTTCATATTATACATGGACATTAAGGTTATGGTGATGTAGTACCTTTTGAAAGAAAAAGTTGAAAAAGTTAAAAACTTTAAAAATCTCATCCATCAACGCGGCGGGACTTTAGCGTTTTCCTAGTTTATTTACTTTCTTCCATCAACAAAACACAAGGAGACATTAGTTACTGAGGTCCACCATACAACGTAAAGTAGGCCATGTCTCTGAAAGTATCTGAAAGATTGCCCGTTAGGGGTGTCCAGTAGGAGCCTCCCATGCAGCGTTTGCATAGGTGGCCAGGCCGGTACCTCAGTCACAACAATATGATAACTTTGTCGCTACCAACGGAAATAATTGGATGAGCGTAGCGAGCGAAGCGAGTGAAGCGAAGACTTCAATTTCACCGACCCCCCCAAAAATTTAGCTCGGATGTTTTTTGTTTTTTTTTGTTTGTATTTCTGTCTGTTTGTTCGCTCTCTACCGGGCAAACGGCATATGCGATCTTGATGAAAATTTGACAGGACCTTCGAAATCTCTGAACTTAGACTTGCTACGTTTTTGGGTACAATCGAAGAAATATTTCTCATAAATATCGTACTTTTACGATTTTTTTTGCGATATTTTCGTGCCATTTGGGCCAATTCTGACCAAACGGGAGGGGCTACAACGTTCATATTATACATGAACAATAAGGTTATGGTGATGTAGTACATTTTGAAAGAAAAAGTTGAAAAAGTTAGCCAGAATCTACAGAAATAAAGCTTTTAATATAAGTTTTTTGATTTTTGTGCGATATTTCGTGCCATTTGGGCCAATTCTGACCAAACGGTGGGGCTACAACGCTTCACTATTATACATGGACATTATGGTTATGGTAATGTAGTACCTTTTGAAAGAAAAAGTTGAAAAAGTTAGCCAGAATCCATAGAAATATAGCTTTTAATACACGTTTCTTACGATAAATAATACCGATTGACAAGAAACAATAGAAGCTTGACAACAATCACCTACAATGCGTAGGCAACAAAACAAAGCACTTGTAAAAGTACAGATATCTTACGCAAACTAAAAACTGCAAAAAGCTCATCCATCAACGCGGCGGGACTTTAGCGTTTTCCTAGTAATAATATTATGTAACTCATCGCATCAATCACATGAGGTTCTAACTAGTGATAGCCCTCACTCACCCTGAAGAACGCCGCGGTAGAGCCCCCGCCCAGCGCCCCGTACTTGATCTTGGTCTGCTTGGCGAGATCCTCGGCCGACTCAATGGGCGAGTCCATTCTCTCTACGGTGAGGAAGGCGGCGAGGTTGGCCGTGTACGAGGAGATCATGATGAGGGTGAAGAACCACCACATCCCGGCCACCATGCGCGTGGACACCGCCCTGTGGACACATGAACACTTAGAGTACGCTACGTGGACACCGCCCTGTGGACACATGGACACTTAGAGTACACTACGTGGACACCGCCCTGTGGACACATGGACACTTAGAGTACACTATGTGGACACCGCCCTGGGGGACACATGGACACTTAGAGTACGCTACGTGGACACCGCCCTGTGGACACATGGACACTTAGAGTACACTATGTGGACACCGCCCTGTGGACACACACATGGACACTAGTAAACCACACTCTTGGGAAATTAAGATGACTACAAATTTTATGTCATTGAATTATTTGTTAGCAATTCAATAAGAAAATATAAGAATGTTACACTATTTCTGTTTCTGATTATAAATATCCAGCAAATTAATAATACAGCATATTTTTTTACAGAATGGTCCATACACTTGTCAACAAATTGCAAACGCCTAAATTTGTCTTGTAATCGGACTGAACCGATTATTGTTGTCCCAACCCAGCATCATTGACTAAATTAATTGATGTACATTTGAGATCGTATTATTTTACTTTATTATCAACATTATTTTATTTTACGGACATAGAAGGAGCATATTAGAAGACTTGAATCAGTGGCCAACATTATTTTTATACCATTGCATTGGCAAATAATTATGATTGTGTGACAAATGTTATTTTTAT
>JAMZAV010007741.1:0-26887 GCA_024449915.1 Sweltsa coloradensis | reverse complement strand
TTTAAAATTTTTACCCAACCAAAGGGGCCGGGGAAAATTTTTTTTCCAAAAAAATTTTTACCGCGCATTCATACTCCCCCCACCACTACCAAGCATCTACATTTTCGTTGGAGCAATGTATTAATTTTAAAACCTGCTTCCGTTTGTTTTGAACGAGGCACAGGGCCCAAAATTTAATCAGCCCTTTGCTGTACTATGGATCCCAATTTTCGCTCAAGAGGGGAAATTTTAATCATACATTAACCTCCTCGGGGTTTGACTTTTTGATCCCGGTTTTGGGATCATAGAATATATATTTTTTAGTTAGAGGCCCACGCCAAAAGAAGTTGTCCCTGGTACGGCATTACCCGTTTGTGCCAAGAGCCCTTTTGGCAAAAAAACCCGATCATAGAGCGTTTATCTGTGGTACGTCATTGTTTGTATTTTGGAAAGTCGTTTTTTCTTCAGAGTTTGGATTAAAACCAAAAACTAACGGGATTTGTAAACCAACGGGGCCAAACAGGGGCGCAAGACCGCTGTTCATGGGCACAACTCGGGTGGGCCCTTTACCCCACACTTTATAAAAAAACAAATTTGGGTTTTTGGGAAAATAAATTCTTACATTGTCGGACAATTATTGACAAAATATAATTTGGGGCATAATATTACGTTTAACTTAATAGTTGCAAATTCTATTTTGCAAAAGGCTTTTCAAGAATGTTGTTACGGGGCCTGTAGTTTTTAAATTTAAAGAATCCCAAAAATGTAAAAGGGGTTTAGATGAGCTTGGCCATTTTTTTGATCTCATTAGGCCTACTTTTGAGTGTGTAAGGTTTGGCTGTATTTTTACAAGTTTTTTGTATGCGTGGGTTCATTACTTCGGTATAGTGTGTAACTTAATTAATGTATTAGATTAATGTATGTTTTCACCCCATGAAATTTCCACCCCCCTTGAAGGTAAAAAATTTCCCTTTGAAGAAAAGTTTTAGTCAAAAGTTAAATGGTGTACTTTAATGGGGGGAACATTAAAAGGGACAAGTGAGGACGTGGGAAATAATAGGGGCCTTTCGTGCGTAAACCCAGCATTTTTATTTTCTGAGGTTTTTGGACCGCAGATGCGGGGTCGGGGAAGGGTTGGTTTGCAACCGATTTTCTTTTTTCCCGGGCGAGAGGGAAATTTGGGGGTAGATCAACCCCCAAGGGGGGGGGGGTTTCGCTGACGACGACGGCAAGGTGTTGAAGGGGGGTGGAAAAGGGAGATCCCGGGCCTTTGGGCCTTCACCGGGGGTCCCGGGCGCCAGATAGACCCCGTACGACCCCCTGGCAGAATGGCGGGACCAAGAACATGGGGTCTAGCATCCCAAAAACGTTTTTCCACTTTTTGATTGATGTTCTTTTTAAAATTTACATAAAAATTTAAAAATTTAAGTATTTCTGAGTTGAAGCTAAAATTTCTTGTAAATAATAATATGGGGTTTCAATAAAAGAACGGAAATGCACTTGTCGCAAGTGGGGATAATATTAATGTGTAAACCAAATAATGAAATAAAATTGTCGCAAGAGTTTTAAATAGGTGTAGCCAACACACGCACAAATTTCCCCCCCAGTGCTAGATCGCGGAGTTTCAAAGCGGGGCTTTTTCCACGCTGGGGCTAGCGTGAATAGATTTTGAGATAGTTTTTTATTTTGGGAATACGATATAAAAAATTTCTCCAAGGTTATTTCTTTGGGAAAACCCAACAAATAAAAAATAAAAAAAACCCTTAAACCTAAAAAATATTTTTAATATTCAAACCAAAAAAAAAAAAAGGGAAAAAGAAAAAATAAAACAAGATAAATGAAGTTCAAAAAAATTATTTTGTCGAGCTTGGCAGAGCGATAACTGAATTCCCTGGGATTTTCCAAGCCCAATGGGGGAAAAACCCCCCTTTTACCAGAGTCGATAAAAAATTTTTCCCCGGGAAACTACTTTATCGACTCTGCCTTTCCCCAAACTAAAATATTTTGTTGGAAAAAAAGAGAAAAGGGATATATATACATTCTTACCACAGTAACCCCCTTTTATCATCATAAAAACTAAACCCATTCTTTCACCCTGTTTTATGGGCAAAAATTTACTAATTTGTCTAATATTGTGCGCGGGTTGCAGCGAAGTGTTTTCACAGCCTTTGGGTCAGCAATTCACAGGTTTTTTTGGGGTGTGATAACGAAACAGAAAACTCTGGTTGATGCCCGGGCAAGTGTAGTTAGTAATCTGGGGCCGGGGACAAGGGTTGGGGGTTTAGCTGACGACACGGCAAGGTATTGAGGGGCGGTGGAGGGGGAGATACCGGCCGGGGAAAAATTCATGTCCAGCTAGAAAAAAAACTTTTGGTTAAATTTTAACGATCCCAAAACAATAGCACTAAAAAATTTAAATTTTGTGATTCCCATTATTAATCTAGGTGCCCGTTAGGGCGAAACCCCGGGTGCGCAAACACACTGGGCCCACTTTTTACAGCAAGCAGAGTTGGAGTGTTTTCGGGGGTGTCACCCAAACCCCGTCATGAAACGTGAGGGTGAATTTAAAAAAACTATAAAAATAAAGGGGTTTTTAGGTACCTTACAATAGATCCCAAAATTTTGTTTGGGGTACAAACATTCCTTTTTGGGTAAAAAAGGGTGATTTTAAAACATGCTCAAAACCATGTTAGCAAATAGGCTACTACTACTACTACAAATATTTACAAATACTACTACTACAGGCAAACTTCCAAATTTCGCCCAGTTTTAATTGGCCAGCGATTTTTGACCAAACGGGGGGGCCTGCAACGTTCATTTTTTTACAGGGACTTTAAAGGGTAATAGAAAAATATGGGGCCTTTTGAAAAAAAATTAAAAAAGTTTGCGGGAAAGACTTCCCAAATAAATGTTTTAATGTAAGCCTTATACGGCATCCCAATCAACAAGTAACTATGTTACTTGACAAAGTTTCGCTACATTGTTTACAAAAAGCTGTTTTTTGGAAAACACTGGGTATTTCCCCTTCTATTGTTTTTTTGGGAAAACCCAAATAGAAATTTAAAAATTGGGCCTTTGAAAAAATTATTAAAATTTTTAAACAAATAAAATTTACAATAGAATTTTGAAAATTTAATGAGATCCCACAAAAAAAAAAAAACTTGTAAAAATAAGCCAAACCTTACAAAACTAAAAAACACATGAGATCAAAAAAGGGGGCCCAAAGCTCACCCTACCCATCCACTTTTGGGCAAATTCTTTTATAAACAACGTGCCTTAAAAAGATCCATGAAAAGTTTGCAAAATAAAAATTTGCAGGACCAGAACGTTTAAATTAATTAAAAAAAAAGGGAATTTGGGGATAAATTTTAAACCAAATTTAGTTGAAAATTATGTTTTTTTAAAAAATTTTTTTTATTATTGTTTAAAATTGGGGTTTGTTGTTAAATTTTTATTTTTAAAACATAAAAATGTTTTTGAATCAAGCGTTTTTAATCTCAAACCCCCTTTTGATTTACTCGCCACCCTTTAAAACCCTAGAGTTTTTGGGATAATTTCACTGTGTTTTAGAAAATTTTAGAAATACCCCCCGAGCAGTAGACGTAAAACACCGTGTAATCCCGTGGTAAAACGAAACAACCCCGCACTTTTTTTATCAGCTATAATATGACCTAATTTTGAAAATTTTAAAATTTTGATGAAGGTTCCCAATTTGTTTTATATTTTTATGTGTAAAATAGTTCTAAAAAAAGAAAAATTGATTTGTTCGTTTTTTCCCTTTGGGTCACTACTCCAAAATTTGGGAAAACAAAAATTTTTTGTCCGGAGTAAGTTTTTGATGGGTGTAACCCGGAGGGGGGTTTTTGTCCAGGAATACTTAATAAAAAAGTGAGATGGAGTAAGGTTTTTTCACCAGTACTGAAACAATCTAAAACCGTTTTTTTTGGGGGGATTTTTTAGTAACTGTGATTTTTACTCCTATTTTCCCTTTTACCCATGACTCCTAGATATTTTCTTGAAAAGGACCCAAAAAAAGTTTTCCGAATTTGACATCTATAAACACCAACAAACAAATTTTTTGTGATCTACATGGAAAAAATTTAGGTGGGGTACCAGGCCCCCCATCCCAAAAAAAATTTTTCAATTATATCTAAACTCTGTGGGCCAAAATGGCATTTTCCAATCAAAAAAATGGGGTTCATTTCCTAAATTATTTTTACGACTTGTAGGGCCTTACCGCCCCCATTTTTGTTATAAGCTTTAGGGCGCTTTGAAAGGGATATTCACCCGCTTAACCAAAAAAAAAGTTTTCGTTCATTCAAACTAGTTATGATTTACAAAAATAAACAGAAATTGGGCCCCCATGACCCCCCCCCAAAAAAAATTTGGGATTAAAAATCCATCCCGAAACCGGGGTTTGAAACCGGGTCTCCCCCATTCCCCCGGGAGGCGACTTAGCCAAATAGGGCTACCGAGACATAACTTTTTAAACCCCTTTAATTTTTGGAATTTAGGAAGGAAACAAAGACTTCAATTTAACTGACTTCCAACTAAAAAAAATTTGCTCCAATGTTTTTTTTTTGGTTTTTTATTTTTGTTTGGGTTTGTTCGGGAAAAGGCAATGCGATCTAGAAAAAAAAATTGGAGGGGGGCCTTCGAAATCTCTGAACTTGGGCCTGCCCCGTTTTTTTGGGTACAATGAAGAAATATTTTCATGAATAAAATTTTTTTTTTTCGATTTTTTTCATTTTTTTAAAGCGATTTTTTTTCGTGATATTTGGGCCCCCCATTCTGAAAAAAACCCAAAAAGGATTGGGGTACAACGTTCATTTCCATGGGGATTACGGTTATGGGGATTCTTTCCTTTTGAAAGAAAAAATTGAAAAAGTTAGCCAGAAACCTAGAAATAAAGGTTTTAAAAATCGTTTTTTTTTTTAAAATAAAACTAACAATTTAAAAAGTAACAAGGAAACTTTGACAAAACTCCCCCTACAAACATTCAAAAAAACACTTGCAAAAGAATAGAGATCCCCCGCAAACTTTCAAAAAGCTCATCTATCAACCCCGACTAAAAAAAAAAGTTTTGAAAAGGCCCATTTTTTAGTTCCCTCCCTAGATAAATTTTTTTCATCTCCGAGTATGAAACCTTTTTTTCATTTTCCCATTTATTTTTTATTTTGGGGTTGTTAGGGTCTTTTTTTTTAAAAGGGAACCCTTTTTAAACCCCTCATAGACTGAAAGGGTTTTTTTTGAAAGTTCGCGGTACTCGACTCGATTCTATCATCCCCCCCTCGCCGCCATCTTTCCCTTTTCTCCCCGAAACCCCCCACCCCCCCCCCCTTCCCCCTTTCCCCCAGGGGCTCGCCGTAGGGGTGTTTTCGAACGAGGCGACACCGTAAAACAGTTTTTCCTGACACATAGGGCCCCACGCTTTCGCGCTCCCAAATGGACAAAACAAAAACCTTTTCACAACCGTACGTACCGCTTTGGGACACATACTTTCAGTGTTCTTTCTTTCCTTTGTCAGGAATTAACTTTCCCCAAAACCCCCCCAAAAATTTTTTTGGGTTTTTTTCCCCTAAACAAACATTACCCACATTATTAGTAAAGGAAAGGGCACAAAAACACAATTTTTTCCCATATAACATTTTTTTTAAAGAAATTTAAAAAGGATTTTTTGTAAAAAAAAATTGAATTTTTTTCATTTTTTATATTTTTTATTTTAAAACTAACCCCAAAAGAGGTTGTTTCAATTTCAAAAATTATTTAAAAAGGAACACGATTGGGTGCTCGCTAAGGCGAAATGCCCGAAAAGGGAAATAAGGATACTAGTGGCGCTAGAACGCTGGGGAGATCGGGAGTGAAAACAGGTTTTTCCGGGGATAAAGAGGTGGTTTTTATCAGGAAAGGATCTCCCTCAACCCCTATGGTCGAGACTGCGAGGGAAACTAAACGACATGGATTTTTTAAAAACTGGGGCAAATTTTACGGGAGTGGGGTAATTTTTTCCACCTTTACAAAATCTACACAGTTAAAGTTATTTTTTTTGTTTTAATTTTTAACCCCCGGGTTTAAAAACTGTCGCATTGTTTTGTTCGGGAATTTTGGTTTGAATTTTTCCATGTTAAATTCTAGTGATTTGAAATTTTTGGAATGGTCCCAAAAACAAATTGTGTATAAAAACACGGGAATTTTCCGGGATGTCCCAAAATATTTTGTTTCCTGTAGGGAGATTAGATTTGGGAAATTCTAAAAAAGGGAAAAAAAAAAAAAATTGCAACAATCACCCACAATGCATTCAAAAAAGCACTTTCAAAGGAAAAGTGGTTTCCCCCGCAAACTAAAAACTTACAAAAAGCTCATCCATCCAAAAGCGACGGGACTTTTTCGTTTTTTCCTTTGTTTACTACAAAACCCAAAAATAAAAAAAAAAAATCCCGGGGCCCCAAACCGGGGAAATTTGAACCACAAGGGTTTTTCCCCCCCATTCCCGGGGGAGGGGTCTCAAAACCCTTGACCATCAGGACGGGTACATTTTAATCTCTTAATTGTCTCTTTATGTTACGGATAGGACAATTGTGAAGGGATGTCCGAGGACTTTTAAGAGGACTCAATCCCTTGCATTCGCATTAACGACTGAGGAAAACCACAGAAAAATACTTCATTCAGGATTGCTTGTGGAGGGATTCAAAAACTTTAATAAATGTCTACGTACTTTTTAAGTAATGACAAACACCTTTTTGTGGGAAGCCTGCCCAGGGTGCAATTCATACCCCTCTTCAGGTGTCTAACTAGGTATGTTGCGGATAGGACAATTGTGAAGGGATGTCCGAGGACTTTTAAGAGGACTCAATCCCTTGCATTCGCATTAACAACTGAGGAAAACCACAGAAAAATACTTCATTCAGGATTGCTTGTGGAGGGATTCGAAAATTTTAAGAAATGCAACGTAGTTTTTATGTAATGACAAAGCATACAGGCAAAACATGTACATTTTACCAAGTTAGCCGTCGATTCTTAAATGGACTGGCTGACTGAATCCCTCACAATCTACTGTTAAACTCCTTTCTTCTTCTTCTTCTTCTTCTTCTTCTTTGATTGATTGGTCTTGGATGTGCTGAGACTCCTTTTCGACCAGTTTGTCACTCAATTTTTATATAAATGTTTAGACCTATGCCAGTTTTTATTAGCTTCTTCGTCTTTTGTCTAGAGTGGTGTCCGAAGGGGTTACTTTAAGTTATATACTTAAGAGCTATTCTTACTTTTAAATCTTACATAAATACAGGGTTTCTAAGAGGGACTATTTCTTCTCGCTAGATGTTGATTCGTTGAACTCCTTTAAATACTAGCCTGGAGGTGGAGTGGAGGTGTTGAGCCCCCCCCCCCCCCATCTCGTTATTATCCGAGTTGGGCTGTGAGGCGGTCAAGACCGAGGATCAATCTGTTGAATGAAAGGTCGAAGGTCAAATCACGCCCAGCAATTAAAGGTCACAAGTCACGTACGTGAGTTCTGAGTTGAGAGAGGCGATTCTACTCTAAACGATGAGAAGAGAGGGGGGAGTTGGACGCATCGGAAATAATCATTTGCCAAGTTATTTAGAAGAAAAAGAAAACACATGGAAGAGAGACCAGACAACTGCTAAAAGTAGATGTATAGTATGTATGTGTAATTTCAAGTAAATATCTAACATAACAAAAACTTGTAAAAATACAGCCAAACCTTACACACTCAAAAGAAATGAGATCTAAAAAAAAGGGCCAAGCTCATCTACCCTTCCACATTTGCGCATTCTTAATTCATAAACGTACAGTGTCCCGTAACAACATCCTTGAAAAGCTTGGCAAAATAGAATTTGCAACTATTAATTTAAACGTAATAGTTCATCCAAATTCTTTTTTCTAATTAATTTTAACGTAATGGTCATGCAAATTGCAACCACAACACTGACCGCCGTGGTAGGTTCTCGACACAATCACAGAACAGAAGAAACATTCGTCTACACGATATTTTAGAACCACACAGCAAGTAGCCCGAAACTTTGCATCTACCAACAGTCAGTAAGTTTTCATGCAATTTGGTGCAATAAATTGTCACATGAATGTTCTTCTGTCTAGACAAACACTCACTTTGGAATTTCAATGCTTGAATGATCATTAGAAAAAACAAGCATACTCAAAAGCATTCTGCCCCCATCACCTCTGCATGCTACCATTTTGCTGATACTTAGATGAAGAAAAATTGTGTAAAACGTTATGTAAGATTATTATAATACTAGGAAGCTTCGCAAACGCTTTTTCAGGCGCGTTGTTGGGTGAGCGTAATTTTTTTTAACGAAAAAAAAGCGTAAAATTGCGATTTTCATGAGAAATTATTTTTTGATTGCGCTCAAATTTCACACGAATATATTAATTCATAAAATTAAGGTTCTGTGAAAACATCATTACAATCGGATAAAGCATGTAGGTGTGATAAGTCAAAGAATGTTTTAAAAAATCGAAAAAATCTTAAAATTGTGATTTTCATGAGAAATAATTTTTCGATTGCGCTCAAAAACGTCGAAGTTCTTGGTTAAGAGATTTCGAAGGCCTCCATAAAATTTTATCGCAATTGGAGTATTGGTTTAGCCGGAATCGTGATAACAGACACACAATAATACAGAGAAAAAAACATTCCGTATTTTTTTCTCCAGTGTAGTGAAATGAAATCTTCGCTTCGCTCGCTACGCTCATCCAACTACATGGGTGGACATATCGGAGCAAGCGAGAAAATACCATTCTTTCTCTTTTTTTTTTTTTTAGGAGAATGTGTTTTTTTTTTAAATTGATATAAACAATATGCCATTTATCACAATACACACAATACAAACCAACAATATATCATTTACCATTTACACAAAATTAATATCTCTAGTTGGTCATTGTTCGCTCGTCAATGGTGTCGGCTCCTACAGGGTTGACCTGGTCGGCTATTATTTAAAGTCCTTAATTGAAAAAAAAATCAGTTGTTATATAACTTGAGTGGGTAGAATCTAAATACTATTTTTTATACGTATCATTATTAGGCCCCTACATTTTTTTTAAACTTGTAGTTAATATCTTCTAGCATTTAGCGTATTCTACCCCGAGCCCAGACGGAGGAAATGGAGTTAAAAAAACAGTGTATAGTTTTTAGCATGTATTTTTTATTTTTTTTATTTATTTTAATTTATTTATTTATTTATTTAACATCAATCCTTTTCAGTTAAAAAAAACTGATTTACAAAGGAGGACAACTAAATAAATCTAATTACATAGAATATCATCTTAACCATATGTTCTGTGAAGAACCTGTCACCATTTATTTCATAGTCACAATAAAAAGCAAACGACTCCACAAGAAAATGAGATTCATAAGTAGTTTCGTTCCTAATGGAAGAACGCATTAAATAAATAATAAATAAATTATAATAATATTAATAATAATTTAAAGTCTACCCACTTAGTTACAGAACTGGTTTCCAGAGGGGGACATTAAATTTAAAGCAGACCAAGCCAACCCTGTAGGCGCCAACACCATCGACGAGCGAACAATGACCAACTATAGACCGGTATATTTAAGTAGGAAACACCGATCAATCAAGCTGGACACGATTCCACCGGCAGACAGCGCCAGAATCAACAAGGCTGATTTGGAACAACCTTAGAATTTATTTTGCCTCGTTGCTAGGACGGCTCCAAAGTCACCGTTTACACATTTCTTAGTCCAACAACTGATGGACTAGAGTCCAAATCAGAAGTTAAAATGATTCTTAGCGGGAATTGAACCCTGGATCTTCTGCATTGAAAGTATAAACACTTACCACAAGACCAACGAACGACACAGCATTGTTTAGCATATAGATACAGGAGAAACCATATGTTCTGTTGTGAAGCTCTCGAAAGCCCCTAGAAGAATAGAAGATTTAAAAGCAGTTTCGTTCGTGATCGAGGAACGCGTTGTTCGTACTTACCCTCACGGTTCTGTTCTATTGGGGATTTGTCTCTGGCTCGCTGCCCACCCCCCCCCCCCCTCCCCCCCCGCTATATACTACACATCGTGACACCCACGCACACCCAACGCTCGTAGCATCGATTGCAAGAGACGTGTATTAACTGGAGGCTACGTATACAAAGAACATCTGAGTCCATTAGCAAAGATGAAGCTAGAGATTATTGCCTGACTCAATGTTTTAAAAGATGGGAAGAAACGTAATATTAATTTAGAAAATTTTCTCTGTTATCAACATTCATAGTGGTAACATTGGTGACAAAGAGTATTTTTTCCCAAAGCGAACTTCAAGTTTAAAAAAATAAAGTGGTAATTTGTTTAATTTATTATAAAAAGGGATAAAGCTAAGATATTAAGGGAAGCAACGTGTTATCTTATTTTTGTATTTATTATCTTTTGTATGCATGTATAGCCGCTCCCTCGTCGATTGCGTCGGGGCCTACAGGGTTGGCTTGGTTGCTTTGGTTTAATGTCCCAGTTATATGACTAAATACGAATTTCTTTCGTTCTTTTTTCTTTCTTTTTTCTTTCTTTCTTATTTCTTTCTTTCTTTCTTTCTTTCTTTCTTTCTTTCTCTCTTTCTTCCTTTAAGGCTATTCCATAGCACTGTCACCGATATTTTGAAAGTCAAAGGAAAATGGCTGGTTGAATGAAAGAGGAACTTGAATAAAAATGGAAGAAAGAAAAAAGGATACGGGACAAAAGCTCCTGTGTTCGATGCGCAGGGGCCAAACTACTCGTCCGATTTTGACGAAATTTCACACCAACATCAAGGACCAATAGATAGAGTGCTGTTAACATGGACAGCAATATTTGCAGGAATTCAACATACAAAAAAATTTAATTAAACAAATTACTACTTTATTTATTTTTTAACTTGAAGTTCGCTTGGAAAAAAATACCTTTTCTCACCAATGTTACCACTTTGAATGTTGATAACTGAGAAAAATTTCAAAGTTTTATCTTGCCCTGCCAACTTTAAAAAAATAAATTACTGCAAACAAATTAGTTTTGCAGAGCTTTACTAAATTGAATTTGATTTGAGGAGCATAAAAGATGATGCAGAACATCTGGAGCCAAAATGGGGTGATGAATGGACCTTTTTAAAACATATTTTGGAATCTTGATAGCTTTAAAACTTTGTCGTTGGCGATGTGATATGTTTTGTTGTCGCCCGCGTCCCCTTGCATCTTAGCTAGCGCATCAGATGGCAGACAAGTCTCGACTTGTTGACTAGCACTGCTGCAGTCGTTAGGTTCGCAAAGTATGTACCGTAGTACTCGCTCACTCGTCAAACAACGACTCTTCCTAGTTACGAAGAAGGGGCGTGATTTTGGAACGCATGCTATTACGAGTTTGAGTGTATGTTTGTGCACAATTTCAATACACGATGTCATAAAGGGATATTTTATATTGGTACGATGCTCAAGTATCGATGTGGAACAAATAATTAGTAGGTTAAAGCCAATTTAAAACATTTCCCAAAACGCCAATTTTCACAAATTTCTGGATTAAAAAGATTGAAGATTTCGTGTAAAATCACACTAACAAGACTAATTTTGTAAACGGTTATTTTAGTGTAGTGTTATGCTATAGATTATGTGGCAAAACAAAATTTTTGGGGGCAATAGCCCCTTTAAGTTCTAAAAATTATTGGAAAATATCAAAATTCTCAGAAAAAAAATTAGAAAAATGAATTGCTTGCTGAAAATGACCTAATTAAGACCAATTTAATTCGTGACTGAGTGGGTTAATTAATTATGAAATGTGTAGTGATGGTTTGTTGTTATTGTTTGTTGTAGGCTCAGATATGCTCGCCCGGTAACTAGACCCCCCGGCCACAAGGAGATGGACTACATAAGAGAGTTCGACATCAAAGTAGACAGAGAGATGTATTATGCCGGGGAGACGGTGGCTGGCCACGTCGTCCTGGACACTGTGGAGAACTTCAAGCTGAGGGGTGAGTAGGGTGATAGTTGTTTGTATTGCTTAAAGGAGGGTTTATGTAAATCAGGTGGTCGGTAGTCAGCAGTCAGTACGAACAACGAGTATCGATAGTCGGCAGTGTGTAGGTTTACCCCGTCTGGGCCCGGGGTAGAATATCCCAGAGCATGGCTCTGCTAATCGTAAAAGGCGATTCAAGAGAAAAAGACCACCTCGCAAACATCAGCTAGTAAGAGCGGAGTATCTTACTCCCCGAAACTAGAGGCGAGCTCTGGCAACCATCGTCGGGGACCTTGCCCCTTTCCCTTGACGACCCCTCGACGCCGATGACGACAATGACACCACGAACGATGACAAAGACAATGACGACCGCGACGTGAGAACCCCCCTTTCTTCCCTTTACCCGTGGCTGGTTCTGACCAGCATGGGCCTCTCCTCTCCCCCCTCCCCTAGGTTAGAGTGGTGCATTATGACCTAACGGTTGACGCGTCCTTAAATCCAAATAAAAAACGTTCTACCTGATGTAGCCTAGGCCTAATCTGTTACCGACCAATAGGAAACGTCGGTTGAAAGTAACATAACCTCACAAGCAAGCACGCACAAAAGCGCGCCAAACCACTCATGTCACGTGACCGCGCCTGATTGGTTCACTCATGTCACGTGACCGCGCCTGATTGGTTGAATCCACTGAGTCAGGTAAGGAATGAATATTTACCATCTCTTGCCGACGCTAACATCATACACGATGGGCAGGAAGTCGTATGTTTTAATGAGGGCCGGCTCCCGAAACCGATCTACGTACCTCGTCGTCGGGGAGGTCGTCAAGGGTAGGGAGGTCCCCGACGACGAAAAAAAGAGCCGGCCTCTAGTTTCAGGGAGTAATTTACTAACTCATTTACCAGATGATGTTTGCAAGATGGACTTGGTATTATTTCCTCGTCTTTTACGATTAACAGAGGGCGATCTGGGCGAAAATTCTACCCCGGGCCCATTAAAAAAAAAAATCAACCACGAGCAAAAGAGAACTAAAATTGTTCCTGAGGATGTGTCTGAATGAGATTCCAGGTCTAGATCTAGGTCTTGGTCCAACTTAACTTGGAACGTACTAACTCGATATCAACGACGTAGGAACTATAGGAAGTACTGACTGAAAACTCTAGGTATCGGTCCATTCTTGGCCCAAGTCGGCGAAGTGCTCTATAGTATTGTCCGGAAACTATTTCTAGACTAGAATAAGTATGCCTAAACTTACATTAAACTCTCGAATTAAAATCTTTTCTATAATCAAAATGAATGTTATTTCTAAGGTTTGTTGCGTCATTCAGGCGAATGCTGGGGCTTGTGTCCCCTTAGTTTAGAGTGTGCGCAGAAAGGGTACTCGAGTAAATCAGGTTCCCGTGATAGATTTATCTTTGTTCCCGGGGGAAGAATGGGATGAAAATGTGATTCGAACCTTTGTTGAACTCTCGCGAGATATCTTGGAAGATTGGAAGAGAAATAAGACGATCTTCGGATGAAGACTTGATAGAATGATATCTGGTTACTCTTAACTTCGTGATCAGCGTCCGTACCTCTCTCTCTCTCTCTCTCTCTCCTCCACCCAACCCTCCCTCTCCATCTTCTCATCATTATTACTCCTGATATTCGACTCCCTAGGATTCAATGGGTCCCGAAGATAATTTACTGGCTCATCCTGGGACGCGAAGCCCTGGAGAGCTTTAGAAAGAGGAAGCTGGGCGAGCCTTCATTATAATAACCAGGACTCGATATGAAAAGCAAA
This sequence comes from Sweltsa coloradensis, assembly GCA_024449915.1. Classification (NCBI taxonomy): domain Eukaryota; kingdom Metazoa; phylum Arthropoda; class Insecta; order Plecoptera; family Chloroperlidae; genus Sweltsa; species Sweltsa coloradensis. The sequence goes on along the minus strand of JAMZAV010007741.1, from coordinate 13,157 downwards.
CTCAACACTCATTCATGTTTTTTTAAAGTTTATTTGCTATTGTTGTTGCATATCAAATAATGTGAAATATATTTATAGTTATAAGATTGTCCTCGTGACACATTCAAATTAATGATTGTCTTGCGGAACTAATAATCAATACATAAATACTAGGCCGCTTCGCTTACGCTTTTTCCAGTCACGTTGATGGATGAGCTTCTATGGTTGATTATCGGCCCAAATATAACGAAAATATCATATTAAAAATCGGGGGAAAGTCGTAAAAGTACGATTTCTATGAGAAATATTTCTAAAATCATAACATAATTATATAATTTCAGTGATAATAAACGTTCACATAAAGTTTCGTCGAGATCGGAGTAGCCGTTGTTCCGATCGCGGGCCAAATATCACAAAAATATTTCATTAAAAATCGAAAAAAATCGTAAAAGTGCGATAATCATAAGAAATATTTGATCGATTGAACACAAAAACGTGCAAAGTCTAAGTTCAGAGATTTCGAAGTTCCCCTCAAATTTTCATCAAGATCGCAGAGACCGTTTGCCCAGTAGAGCGCAAACAAACAGACAAAAACAAACACCCAAGTTAATTATTTTGGGGGGTTGGGGGGCGTTTGGGGGGTGGGGGGCGCTTCACTCCTCCAAATGGAAAATTGACGTTATATGATACTTTTTAAAATTAACGTAAAGTTTCTCTCTTTCTCTTAACAGAACGTGGTTAGGGGCAAGGATCACCACCAACATTAAAACCACGCGAAACAACCCAATTTCATTATTTACAACAATTCAGAAATTAAAAAAGGCCGCCCCAACCGGGAATCGAACCACGGATCTCCCGCATTCCAGACAGGCGTCTTAACCACTAGACCATCAGGACGGGTACATTTTAAACTCTGAATTGTAGTTGCATTATACATCTGAATGGACCCAATTTCAGTAATATCTCTCAAAGCGTAAAGTATTTTTTTTAAATGGCTACTAGGTCTCACGTAGTTTCGACTTTCGTTAGATCTACACCCTGCATAAAAAATATTCAAAAATTGTTATAAGTATCGTTTTTAATTACGGAATACATTAATTTAATTTAAACCTTGATTAAAATCATTACTGGTTACAATATTTGAAAAAGGTTTTATGCCAGATATCAACCAACATGGGACCTAGAAACCACTTTTTCATTTTTGTGTAGTGTTATGTAAGCTAGTACTAAAACAATGTTTTTCGCGTGTTTTTAATATTGGCGGTAGTCCTTGACAACGTACTATAGTTAAGCAAATATTTGAAATAGTAATACAACAGCAACAACGTATTAATAGCATCTAATATCCTAGTTATAATAATTTCCTAAATATAACCTAATTTATTTTATTGTTGAAGTCGAGTGTTGCTAGCTCTAGCCCACACAAAGCCACAACATATTATCCCATTATTTTTTACAAATAAGTGTAAGTAATCAACACTCACACTCACAGACGAACCAAATTACTGAGCGTGGGATGTGAAAACAGGGGGGACGTTGTGGTTTGCCCTGGCTGTTTGTGTAGTGTTTCAAAAATTGGAGTTTTTGGTGGAGGTGGGGTGCCCCTTGGGGCCCGGCCCCTCCCCCAAAGACTGACATACTGACGGGGGATGTGTAAAACAGGCGACGTTGTCGTGTTTGCCCTGGCTGTTTCTTGTAGTGTTATCAGAAATCTGCGAGTTTTGGGGTGGAGGTGGGGCAGTCGGGGCCCCGGGCGCCCCCACCAAGATGACATTAGAGCGTGGGATGTGTAAACAGGCGACTTTTGTCGTGTTTGTCCTGCGTTCGGTAGTTTATCTAAAATCTGGAGTTTGGGGGAGGTCGGGCAGTTGGGGACCCGCCCCTCCACCAAGACTGACATTATGAACTGGGATGTGTAAAAGGCGACGTTGTGGGTTTTTTGTCCGGGCGTTTCGTGTAGTGTTTTTCTAGATAATTCGGGGTTTTTGGGTGGAGGTCCCGGGCAGTCGGGGGGACCCGGCGCCCCCCAAGACTACATTACAAAAAGTGGGATGGTAAACGGGGCGCTTTTGTCGTGTTTTGTCCTGGCTGTTTCTTTGTAGTTTTATCTAAATAATCTGCGGTTTGGGTGGAGGTCCCGGGCCCAGTCGGGGGACCCGGCGCCCCCCCCAAACCGAATTACTGAACGTGGGTGTGTAAACAGGGCGACTTTTGTCGTTTTGTCCTGGCTGTTTGTGTAGTGTTATCTAGATAATTGCGAGTTTTGGGGGTGGGGTGCCGGGGTCTGGGGAACGGCGCCTCCACCAAGATACATTATAAACGGGTGTGTAAAAGGCACGTTGTCGGTTTGCCCTGGCTGTTTCGTTAGTGTTATCAAATTTAATCTGCGATCTTGGGGGGGGGTGCCGGGGGCATTTGGGGAAACCGGCGCCTCCCCAAGACGAAATTACGAACGTGGGAGTGTAAACAGGGAGTTTGTGTTTGCCCCTGGTTTTTTTTATGTTATCAGTAATCTGGAGTTTTGGGGGTGGGGGTCCCGGGGTCTGGGGCCCCCGGCGCCTCCACCAAGACTGCTTTACTGAACGGGGGATGTGTAAACGGGCGACGTTGTGGGTTTTTGCCTGGCGTTTTCGTGAAGTGTATCTAAATAACTGCAGTCTTGGGGGGAGGTGCCGGGCGTCTGGGGCCCCGGCGCCCCCACCAAGACTGACTTACTGAACGTGGGATGTGTAAACAGGCGACGTTGTCGTGTTTGTCCCTGGCTGTTTCGTTGTAGTGTTATCTAGACTAGGGAAACGCCAAAGTCGTTGTTAAACGAGTGAGTGAGCCATGTGTTAAGTACCCGATTACATTACTTTTCTTCCCCTACCTTGGGCCTACCTAGCCTATCATAGGCTAGAGAGGCGCATTATGACCTTACAGTTGACGCGCCCGTCCCGTATACCAACTAAACTTTAAAACTATTATTTATACGAATATAATTATCAAACTTAAATGCAAATGTCCCGGGTACTCACCACATGACTCGCTCACTCGTCTCACTACGACTTTGGCGTTTCCCTATAGTCTAGTTGGCTAAGGCGCCCTTGTAGCCGAAATGTGAAAGAAGTGAGTTCAATTCCCTGGTCGGGAAAGATTTGTAATTTCTAGATTGTATTTCAAAAATAATTGAACATGATTTGAAATTGCATAATATAACGCAGTGTTGTCCATCATCTGTGGCAATAGGGCCTTCTATGGTAAACATAGCCAGTACGAAATACGTGAAAATATTGCAAGGTTTACTCAATCTACGAGCGAATTTTGTGGGTACCTTGACGTGCAACATTCGACAGACCTTGCATGGGCACGGCATTTCACGCCAGGCGAATAATAAACAAAAAATATTTTCAAAATCTAAAACATTGTACCCGATTACATTACTTTCTTCCCCTACCTTAGGCCTACCTAGCCTATCATAGGCTAGAGAGGCGCATTATGACCTTACAGTTGACGCGCCCGTCCCCGTATGCCAACTAAACTTTAAAAAATATTATTTATACGAATATAATTATCAAACTTAAATGCATATGTTCCCGGGTACTCACCACATGACTCTCTCACTCTGTCTAACTACGACTTTGGCGTTTCCCTGGTCTAGTTGGCTAAAGCGCCCTTATAGCCGAAATATGGGAGACTGGGGTTCAATCCCTGGTCGGGAAAGATTTTGTAATTTCGAGATTGTATTTAAAAAATTATTAAACATGTTTTGAAATGCATATAACGCAGTGAAGTCCATCATCTGTGGCAATAGGGCCTACTATGGTAAACATAGCCAGTACGAAATACGTGAAAACATTGCAAGGTTTACTCAATCTACGAGCGGAATTTGGGGGTACTTGACTTAAAACATTCGACAGACCTTGAATGGACACGGCATTTCACTGCCAGGTAAAAAAAAAAACAAAAATATTTTCAAAATCTAAAACATTGTCGTTAAAATAATTTCATAACATTGGAAGTCTATTTTTCAGTTTATTATTTCTTGTATGTTTAAATCGCAATGAATCTTGCTGATTTGTTAGCAGTTCTCAATAAACTCGTACCGGATGTCCTGTTTAAAATTTCAGCGCAATCTGTTCAGCGATTCGGCTGATTTTTAACGTACACACACACACACACACACGCACGCACGCAGAAAAAACAATAAGGGCCGTTTAAGTCGAATGGAAATCACTACGTTCGCTACGCTCACTCGTTCAATTAAATCGTTTTTAAAAATTAATAAATATGTTAGTAATTATAAAATAAGTTTAAAATTTAATACTTAGTAGTTAAGGGGGAATAGGACACATGTTGGCACATAGCTATTCGCTCGGCCGGTAAGAATCCGAAGTATATGAAACTTTACATAGTTGACAATAAAGCATACATGGACAGCCCTACGGTAGTAGATTGTCAATATTTTATGTCAATCAGCCAGGGTCAAGCAACTTATATGGTCAATTTTTTACTTTTCAACAAAATCCAAAATCCTGATTTTTTTTTTAAACAATACTTTAAAGTTTTTTAAGTGTTACTGTAGACCCCCACGTTTCCACTTCTGTGACAACAACCTAAAATTTCAAACACAGGACACAGGAATTTGCTTTAAAAAAACGTATGTCCCTTAATATCCTCTCAACATCTTGTGACTGTAGCCCGTTGTTAAAGTGTTGTGAATCTATCTCGGACTTCTTTACGTCTTCGTCTTCCCGAACTCTCACGGAACCACCCGAGCGAATGATTCACCGCCTTCGTTAGTTACTAATTGGAAGATCGAAGAGCGTTTTAACGACCATGTTCTCGTTTACTTTCACTCGTCATCACAAGAAAGAAAAGAAGAGTTTAAGCTTTTTTAGCACAAGATAAAGAGGCTTTAGCAAACACTAGTCGTGAATACGAGATATTTAATATCCTGATGAATCTAAATCGGACAAATAGAAAGACTTGGGATAGATGTTATATTGCGGAGCGTGTATATACGCATAAGAAGTGTAGTGAATATACATGAAAAAGTATAGGACATGCGTTTCAGGCAAATTGCTGTTCGCTCGGCCGACTGACACCACAGGTGTTTGATGTCAAGAATGTGGAATTATAGGGCTCTGCAGTAACAAATTTCTAAATTTTGTTTTAAAATAATTATTCATAAAAAATTAAGCAGTTTTCACGAATTTTGATTTTGTTAAAAACTCCAAAATTGACTATATTCGTGATTTTTTTCTGGCTTATGTAGACACATTTTTTAAAATCTATGTCCATAGGGCTGTCCATGTATGCTTTATTGACAACTTTGAAAAGTTTCATAACATACTTCGGATGCATCTTGGCCGAGCGAATCCTTGTCCCCCAGCGTCATCCCTTACGTCCCTCCCTTCGTCTCGATTAGCCAAGTTGCATAAATATGAGACGTTAAGCAATAATTAATCAATCCAATCAGCTATTTGTAAACTGCGTCCCATTCCCTCTTAAAGCATTTATTTAAATTGGGGGAGATTGCCGTAATTCAGCTCAGGTCATCGTAAACTCGGCACCTCCACTATCAACAACATATTTTTAACTAGGAAAATGCTAAAGTCCTGCCACGTTAATGGATGAGCGATTTTGTAAGTTTTTAGTTTGCGTGGGACCACTTTTCCTTTGCAAGTGCTTTGTGAAAGCATTGTAGGTGATTGTTGTCATGTTTCAATTGTTACTTCTTAATTGTTATTATAAACCTCAAAAAACTCATATTAAAACCTTTATTCTATGGATTCTGGCTAACTTTTTCAACTTTTTCTTTCAAAAAGCAATACATAACCATTACCTTAATGTCCATGTGAAATATGAACGTTGTAGCCCCACCCGTTTGGTCAGAATCGGCCCAAATGTCACGAAAATATCGCACTAAAAATGAAAAAATCGTAAATGTACGTTTATTTGATGGATTCTGGTTAACTTTTTCAACTTTTTTTTTCACAAGGTACTACATCACCATAACCTTAATGTCCATGTAAAATATGAACTTTGTAGCCCCACCCGTTTGGTCAGAATCGGCCCAAATGTCACGAAAATATCGCACTAAAAATTTGAAAAAATCGTAAAAGTGCGATATTCATGAGAAATATTTCTTCGATTGTACCCAAAAACGTGGCACGTCTAATAAGTTCAGAGATTTCGAAGGTCCCCTTGAATTTTCATGAAGATTGCTTATGCCGTTTGCCCGGAATCGTGCGGACAAACAGACAAAAAAAACGAAAACAAAAAAACAAAACAAAACAAAACAAACAAACAAACAAAAAAACAAACAAACAAAACATTGGAGCTAAATTTTTTGAGGGGTCAGTGAAATTGAAGTTATCGCTTCGCTCGCTACGCTCATCCAACAAGATAAAGTTAGTAATATTTTATTTATTTTTTGTTTGTTCTTTTTCTATTTACTGTTGCTTTAAGTAGGTTCGCTCCGTATTTTGAGAACTGCCGTGCACGTCATTGTTAAAATATATTGTTCATAGAGAATACTATAATATAAGTTTCACATTATACTAAATCCAATGACAGCCATAACAATTTGTTCTACAGAGGATATTTTTTTGAATAAGGGTGCGTCGACCGTTGGTCATAATGTCAATCATAATGTCGTCAATGGAAGGGGGAAATGTCCCTGACGACGACCGCCAGAACTCTCCTATAGATTAAGGGAGTTATCACAGCCAAGCGCATGCGACTGCTTAGGCGACGACGAGCTCGCGGCCCTGTATACAGCTACCAGAGTTGGGGGGTTTTCAGCAATCTGCACACGCCGCCCTGAAAGAGTTGAAATCTTGATACTCGGTATATGAGCTGATATGTTGTCCATGACCTACCAAAAAAAATCAACCCGATCCGAGAACCCGTTCTGTGTTAAAAAAGTGCCTGAACGTCGTAGAAAACCTTCCGGCTGGCTAGCTACCTAATTCTCCGCGAAGATTAATTTAGCCTACAGAGAAAACGGTAAATCTTAGAACTATGAAACTTGGACTACACTTATATTTAGCTCAGACGCAGTGCCTTTTGCTTTTAAAACCAAAAATCGGGTAACAGGGACCGGAGAAAATAAAAATTTGAATGATAATCAAAACACGTAATGACTAAGGGGTGGTAATTTATACAAGCTTGAAATTAAACATGCTCTTAACCATTATAAATATCTAGCGTCCGAGACACAAGGAACTAAATTTGGGGAGACCGTAAGCCCAAAAATGTAAAAAAAACAACTCTGAATTTAAAAATATTAATCATTCAAAGAAAACGCTTTAATTGAGAAGTTTCAAACGTGGAATACATTTTGATATCTCTCATTCTTAATCATTTTTGAATATGTAAAGCAAAATTGGGTAACGGGTGCCGGAGAAAATCAAAATTATCAAAAGCTAGGTAATACCGTACTCTTAGATAGATAGATAGATAGATATTTTTATTCACTTAGACTAGTACAGTGTACAAGTATAACTCTTTGCAGAGAAAGTGAATAGTCTATAATTAATTGGATGAGCGAAGCGAAGACTTCAATTTCACCGACCCCCAAAAAATTTAGCTCGGTTTTTTTTTTTTTTTTTTTTCGTTTTTTGTTTTTTTGTTCGCTCTCTACCGGGCAAACGGCATATGCGATCTTGATGAAAATTTGACACGACCTTCGTTTTCTCTGAACTTAGACTTGCCACGTTTTTGGGTACAATCGAAGAAATATTTCTCATGAATATCGTACTTTTACGATTTTTTTCGATTTTTAGTGTGATATTTTCGTGCCATTTGGGCCAATTCTGATCAAACGGGTGGGGCTACAACGTTTCATATTCACATGAACATTAAGGTTATGGTGATGTATTGCTTTCTGAAAGAAAAAGTTGAAAAAGTTAGCCAGAATCGAGAGAAATAAAGCTTTTAATATACGTTTTTTGACTTTTTGTGCGATATTTTCGTGCCATTTGGGCCAATTCTGACCAAACGGGTGGGGCTACAACGTTCATATTATACATGGACATTAAGGTTATGGTGATGTAGTACCTTTTGAAAGAAAGTGTTGAAAAAGTTAGCCAGAATCCATAGAAATATAGCTTTTAATGTAAGATTTTTACGTTAAATAATAACAAAGTAACAAGAAACAATAGAAACTTGACAACAATCAGCTACAATGCGTCGGCAGAAAAACAAAGCATTTGCAAAAGTAAAGATATCCCACGCAAACAGTGTTAGGAGAAAGAATAGTTGGATATAAAGCATAATTGATAATTGATATGGATATGATATGAATATAAGACGCTATACAGAGAAAACTGCACATCTGAGAACTTTGAAACTTAAGACCACACTTAGATGTCCCTCATGCGCAATCACTTTAGCTTTCAAAACCAAAACCGGGCAATAGGGACCGGGGAAAATCAAAATGAAAATCAAAACGCGTGATTACTCAGGCGTAGAAATTTGTACAAACTTGAAATTAAACATGCTCTTAACCATTATAAATATCTAGCACCCAAAACACAAGGGGGCAAATTTGGTGGGACCGTGGGCCCAAAAAATTAAAAAAATAACTCTCAACTTAACAAATTTAATCATTCAAAGTCCATCATTCACGCCTTTGATAGGAAAAACAGTAAAAAGATGTAATATCGCCCACAAATACAAAAATTTGTAAAAAAAAAAAAAAAAACGGCAGCCAAGCTCTCCTTCAAAAGTCTTCGACTGTGAATGCTGTGAGATATAGAAGTTGAGCCAAGCATTTCATTCTTTCACCCTAATTTCGCATTGAAAAGAAGTAAGATCATTTCGCCTGTTGACGAGCGCAAAGCCAACCATTTTCGTGGTAAAAAGTAAACATTTTAAACTCAAAATCATTAAAAAAATTGCTTGGCCATTGACTTTTTAGAGTTCTCGTTATGAACCAAATTCAATAGCCAAGCAATTTTTTTATGATTTTGATTTAAAATTTTTACTTTTTACCACGAAAATGGTTGGCTTGGCGCTCGTCATCGGGCGAAATGATCTTACTTATTTTCAACGCAAAATTAGGGAGAAAGAATGAAATGCTTCACTCAACTTCTATATCTCACAGCATTCACAGACGAAGACTTTCGAAGGAGAGCTTGACTGCCGTTTTTTTAACAAATTTTTGTATTTGTGAGGGATATACCCTTACATCAGCTGATATTTGCGAGATGGACTTTACCTCCTTCCTCGCATTTTACGATTAGCAGAACCACAGATAATAGAGGCAGAACCATGCTCTAGGCCTAATTCTACTCTGGGCCCAGACGGGGGATAACAATAACCATCTTGCTAAAAAGTTTCCCGATTTTCTTTCTCTAGGCAAAAGTAAAATTGTACCCATTATTTTGAGCGAGTGCGCTCCACTTTCAAAAGTAGTGACTATCCTTTCGACTAACATAGAAAATAATCCGTGCAGTTTCGAAATTAACCCTTTCTTCAGCATCAACGAATCTGTCGGCCAATCACAATTTTAAACATTAGATTAGTCGGACTGACCGCAGCAGTGAAGCGGTTAATAATGACCACTGTTTATCACGTGTGGCTCCGAACTGGTTAACTTTGTGAAAACAAACAGCAGATTAAAATAATGGAAATTCACTTTCACATACATGTATGTTATTAGAATTGTTTTAATTAGATGGGTTTATTATCTAGATTGGACAGAATTTGGAAATGGAAAACGGGATTTATAACATGTTGTATGTAAATTCGGTTGAAATTGCTAACGGAATGATTTTAACTAGTCTGTGCGGTTGTGGATCAAAACTGAACAATTAAACGAAAATGTGTACATAAATACAGACACAGACGTACACATAAAATATACACATAACAAAACAAAAACACAGAGGCACACACGTCTTTTAAACACTGTTGACTAAGATTCTTGTTAATAGTGTCTAGATAAGATACAGATATATCTCAGATCTCTGTTGCGACTTTGGACTCCTTCCACTATTATTCCTAAACTCATCTAACAAAATCGCTAGGAAGATACATTCTGATTAATTAACGTCCCCTTAATATTAATGTGACAACTGAACAACCTTGTGATCACTACTGTACTTGGCACATTATAAGAAACCCAGCTATACTCTAATTCTCGATTCTCTGTTGCGGCTTTGGACTCTTTTCACTATAATTCCTAAACGGATTCAACAAAATCGCTAGGAAGCTGCATTCAGATTAATTTACATCCCCTTAATATTATGTGACAACTGAACTACCTTGTGATCACTATTGTACTTGGTTTATTAAAAAAAAAACAGCTGTAGTCTAATTCTCGATTCTCTGTTGCGGCTTTGGACTCTTTTCACTATAATTCCTAAACTCATCCAACAAAATCGCTAGGAAGCTGCATTCAGATTAATTTACATCCCCTTAATATTAATGTGACAACTAAACTACCTTGTGATCACTATTGTACTTGGTATATTAATAAAAACCCAGCTATAGTCTAATTCTCGATTCTCTGTTGCGGCTTTGGACTCTTTTCACTATAATTCCTAAACTCATCCAACAAAATCGTTAGGAAGCTGCATTCAGATTAATTTACATCCCCTTAATATTAATGTGACAACGAAACTACCTTGTGATCACTATTGTACTTGGCACATTATTAGAAACCCAGCTATAGTCTAATTCTCGATTCTCTGTTGCGTCTTTGGACTCTTTTCACTATAATTCCTAAACGGATTCAACAAAATCACTAGGAAGCTGCATTCAGATTAATTCACATCCCCTTAATATTAATGTGACAATTGAACTACCTTGTGATCACTATTGTACTTGGCACATTATTAGAAACCCAGCTGTAGTCTAATTCTCGATTCTCTGTTGCGGCTTTGGACTCTTTTCACTATAATTCCTAAACTCATCCAACACAATCGCTAGGAAGCTGCATTCTGATTATTTGACATCCCCTTAATATTAATGTGACAACTCAACTACCTTGTGATCACTATTGTACTTGGTATATTAATAAAAACCCAGCTGAAGTCTAATTCTCGATTCTCTGTTGCGGCTTTGGACTCTTTTCACTATAATTCCTAAATTCATCCAACAAAATCGCTAGGAAGCTGCATTCAGATTAATTTACATCCCCTTAATATTAATGTGACAACTGAACTACCTTGTGATCACTATTGTACTTGGTATATTAATAAAAACCCAGCTATAGTCTAATTCTCGATTCTCTGTTGCGGCTTTGGACTCTTTTCACTATAATACCTAAACGGATTCAACAAAATCGCTAGGAAGCTGCATTCAGATTAATTTACATCCCCTAAATATTAATGTGACAATTGAACTACCTTGTGATCACTATTGTACTTGGCACATTATTAGAAACCCAGCTGTAGTCTAATTCTCGTTTCTCTGTTGCGGCTTTGGACTCTTTTCACTTTAATTCCTAGACTCATCCAAAAAAATCGTTAGGAAGCTGCATTCAGATTAATTTACATCCCCTTAATAGTAATGTGACAACTGAACTACCTTGTGATCACTATTGTACTTGGTATATTAATAAAAACCCAGCTATAGTCTAATTCTCGATTCTCTGTTGCGGCTTTGGACTCTTTTCACTATAATTCCTAAACGGATTCAACAAAATCGCTAGGAAGCTGCATTCAGATTAATTTACATCCCCTTAATATTAATGTGACAATTGAACTACCTTGTGATCACTATTGTACTTGGCACATTATTAGAAACCCAGCTATAGTCTAATTCTCGATTCTCTGTTGCGGCTTTGGACTCTTTTCACTATAATTCCTAAACTCATCCAACAAAATCGCTAGGAAGCTGCATTCAGATTAATTTACATCCCTTAATATTAATGTGACAACTAAACTACCTTGTGATCACTATTGTACTTGGTACATTAATAGAAACCCAGCTATAGCCTAATTCTCTATTCTCTGTTGCGACTTTGGACTCCTTCCACTATAATTCCTAAACTCATCCAACAAAATCGCTAGGAAGCTGCATTCTGATTAATTTACATCCCCTTAATATTAATGTGACAACTGAACTACCTTGTGATCACTATTGTACTTAGAACATTCATAGAAACCCAGCTATAGTCTTAATTCTCTATTCTATGTTGCTTAGTTTTGGACTCTTTTCACTGTAAATTCCTAAGCTCATCCAACAAAATCGCTAGGAAGCTGCATTCTGATTAATTTACATCTTCTTAATATTAATGTTACAACTGAACTACCTTGTGATCACTATTGTACTTGGTACATTAATAGAAACCCAGCTATAGCCTAATTTTCTATTCTCTGTTGCGTCTTTGGACTCCTTCCACTATAATTCCTAAACTCATCCAACACAATCGCTAGGAAGCTGTATTCTGATTAATTTACATCCCCTTAATATTAAAGTGACAACTAAACTACCTTGTGATCACTATTGTACTTGGTACATTAATAGAATCCCAGCTATAGCCTAATTTTCTATTCTCTGTTGTGTCTTTGGACTCCTTCCACTATAATTCCTTAACTCATCCAACACAATCGCTAGGAAGCTGCATTCTGAATAATTTACATCATCTTAATATTAATGTGACAACTGAACTACCTTGTGATCACTATTGTACTTGGTACATTAATAGAAACCCAGCTATAGCCTAATTTTCTATTCTCTGTTGCGTCTTTGGACTCCTTCCACTATAATTCCTAAACTCATCCAACACAATCGCTAGGAAGCTGCATTCTGATTAATTTACATCCCCTTAATATTAAAGTGACAACTGAACTACCTTGTGATCACTATTGTACTTGGTACATTAATAGAAACCCAGCTATAGCCTAATTTTCTATTCTCTGTTGCGTCTTTAGACTCCTTCCACTATAATTCCTAAATTCCTACATTCCTAAAGCGCAGTTAACTAGAATCCAGATTCCTAGCCATTTTAATGGATGCGTTCAGGTATAGTAGTTTAAAAAACTTTATATTATTATATTAAGAGTAATATCGATCACAAGCTAACTCGGTTGGTTAGGGATTATTAAGGGGAGCGCAGTTAACTAGAATCTAGATTCCTAGCCATTTTAATGGATGCGTTCAGGTATAGTAGTTTAAAAAACTTTATATTATTATATTAAGAGTAATATGCGTTCAGGTATAGTAGTTTAAAAAACTTT
>JAMZAV010007740.1:0-31601 GCA_024449915.1 Sweltsa coloradensis | reverse complement strand
GAGGCGGCTTTCGACGGGCCAATCGCGATCGTTTTTTAAATTGGACCCTGCTGAGGGCTAAAATTCACCCTTTTTAAACCCGGGCGGGCGCAAACTCCTTTCTTAGCGTGGCACTGCACTGCCCAGTACCGAGTTATAACGGTATACTCGTAGAACTCAGAAATACTGTCTTATTTCTAAAAAGACGCACGCAAGGAGCTCTGCCTAGTCTAAAAATTAAGATGATCTTTATAGTTTTCGAAAGAACCGGAGCGATGCTTGGGCCGAGCCAAACTTTCAGGGCGATTTTCGGTTCGAGCCACAGTTTTGGCTAATTATTTTGAAAATAGGTTTATCGTGAGCCAAGAATGATGTGGACAACAGATTTAAAGGGGTTTTGATACGAAATAAAATAAAACATATATTCATATTCATATATTACATTGTATATGATGTCGTATGGTTACTGTCTTGTGCCCTCAGCAATCGAGACCTCACGAACCGCCACTGGCGCCATACAAAATGCAGTATCACATATCTCGTTCAAAGTTCTATTTGCGTCATCAATTAGCCATTTTAACGAGGATAAATGAATTGCGGAAAAGATAAGGGGAAACCCTGACGACCATTTTCAACACTTTAATTAGAAAAACAATCTTGTGTTTCTAAACAACCGTCACAAACGCAAAGAATGATCGATGTATTATATGTTCTTGTGGGACATCGTAAGTGAGACGTGTTCTCTTCTGACACGAGCATGATGGTTAGTCCTGCATGACCGACTTAATTAAGATTAGAAATGTTGCGTTGCATTACACGTAGGCCTGGAGAATCAGACGCAATTGAAGAATAATTAATTTTATTAACTGTTATTTGATGATCAAATATAAAAAAGATTGATCACAAATCCACGAGCTAATTCCATATTCCAATGCAAAAGGGAAACAGGCCCGATCTTTCGATCGCCGACTTGAACTTGGTTCCAAAACTTCTGCAATTAATTTTAGCCTGGTATACTAACATGTACAAGCTAATGGCGACTTTAGACTGATTTGTTTCTGATTAAATAGTACATAGTCCACTTTTTTAACGGCTACAGAAACAAATATATGCGAGATAAAAACTGTGGTGACTTATGCACATATTGCAATTTCCTATGGATTTTAAGTAATATGATTGATTATATCACTGTTTTGCAATGCGAGAAATGCGAAAGTACAGTAAAAACATATAACACAACTTTTAACAATTTCCAAATAAAATTTAGAGAAAAATAAAACCATTTAAACACACCTCTACGTATAAGGCTCGGCCTCACCATCCGCGATTAAAGTTCGGATATTCAGTAACCACCTTCGTGAGGCTACCGGGTTACCTCTAAGAGAGCATTCGAGGTTTTGAGGTGTGCTGTTATGGCAAATGGTTATTCTCAACAAAATTAGCTTCCCAAATACAAATAAACGCCTGTGTAGTTAAATCAATGAAGGTTACTAGGAAAACGCTCAGTTGGACGCGTTGTTGAGCGAGCACCGGTACGTGCAACACGACCCGAGTACGACATTCACATAATGTTACATACCAATAAGTCTTTAAGGTCTTGACCGATTTAGCTGAAAATTTGTAAAATAGGAGAGAATGGATAAAATCCACCGCCATCTAGAGGACCTTACATCATTTCTTTGGGAAAACTATTTTACTCTTGATTTCTTCTAGGTGGCAGTACATAGTGACCAGAATTCTTGTGCGACTTTTCGTTGCCATGGTAACGTTACTTTTGTTAAAATGTAATTTCTATCTACACTACTTATCGGATCAAAATAAAATTAACATATTCGTGACCGGACGGACATTCAAATGATTTGGCTACTTTTTAAAAAACTTTATATTAACTTTAATGTAACTTTATAACTTTTTGAACGATTTTGCCACAAAACTAATGGCATTCAATCGGGAACGAAACTTGCGGATGGTCAAAATTTCAACTCGATCCGAGCCTCCGTTTGACCGCTATCATGAGCCAAAAAAGCTGTGCGACTTTCCGTTGCCATGGTAACGGGACTTTGTTATAATGTAATTTCCATCTACACTACTTATCGGATCAAAATAAAAATAACATATTCGTGATCGGACGGACATTCTAAATGATTTGGCCACCTCAGATTTTGTCGCCGTTTAGTTTGGAAAAAAAAACTTTCGATTAACTTTAATGTAACTTTTTAACTTTTTGAACGATTTTGCCACAAAACTATTCAGCAACCCGCCTAGGTGGTATGTACATGTGTGCAAAATTTCAGGTCGATCAGAGAAACGGTGCGACCTGTATCGAAGCAGTAACAGAAAAAAAAACAAAAAAAACAAACACCGCCGTAGCCAGGGGTTGGTAACCCGGGTAAAAATCTAGAGTAGACCATTTTGAATTGATAATACTACTGTTCATGTTATTAACCACAAATTAAATGCACTAAGATTTATTTGTTTTCGCTATGCACGCCGACGAATGTGTACAATAATATCAAAGGTTTGAGTTTGAGTTTGAGGCGGCGAAGGGTGGGTGGGTTGGGGGGGAGGGGGTGAAACGGGACTGTGGTGCCTACAACAAGGTCTGTCTCGACACGTCTCTTGTAGATATAATTAACCCCCCTCTGTTTGGCCAATGCAATTATTCATGCCTAAACGATTTGTGGCCACCAAACACGATTTCATCTCGAATTCCAAGAAATAGTCAATCCATTTGGTGACGATATGGCAACATTTTTGTGTTCTACGAGTACAATACAACCCATAACCCTGTCTTTCCGTTCATGAAAGTTCAGTGTGGTTCTGATTTCTGAACGTAGAAGAGTGAGAGCAGTGCAGTGAGTGATCGAGTGATTGGTTTACTAATGTGTGTTGTATTGTGTTTGGCTTTTGTTTTCGAGTTTTGTGAGGTTTACAACATTTTACTTCTGATTTCTTGAACGTTCTGCAACGTTGGGACTCAGCAGGACACAGGCGGATAGCCCTAGCATTTCAGAAAGGTGATTGACATGCACATGCCTAAGTGAAACAATTATTTATATGGAATAGCGTCTAGAAGAATGAATCCTCTACATAATTTGATTCAATGATTGTGTCATATAAAAAATAATTTGACGATACGTTAATATGCCATCATTGGACTACTTTCTAGAGATGTTTTTGTACAAATGAAGAAATACAATGTAAAATCATAGAATATTATAATAAAAATTAAAAAGTTTGCATTCACAATACACAACAATCTCACTAGTCACCAGAAACGAAATGTTATAAAAAAAACATGCCTAAAACTCGTTAAAACACTCCAATCACACTCTAAGAATCGAAAAAATTTCCGGGGCTGTGCGCCCCGGACCCGCATTGGCTGGGGGACATCCCCCCCAGACCCCCCATTGTATTTTATCCAATCATACCCGGGTAATTTTTATACCCTAGCTACGGCCCTGCAAACAAACAAAACAAAAAAACAGACATTCGAGCCATAAGAGTCAAGTGGAGACGCTCGCTTCGCTCGCTCAATAACCTATGATGGTATTTTTTGTAATGTTCCGTAAAAACTTCAACACGACACAAATTGAAATAGGCAATACTTTTCTTGTCGGGGGAGAGGAAGTGATAAGTGTTTTAATTTAGCCGCAGTGCGTCTTTATACTCCTCGCATCACTTATCCACTAAAATAAATAACGATCCCGCGTTAGCCATTCAGAAACCCACACACTTACTATTGACACACTCAATATTGATTAAATGAGCAATTAATTATTCAATACGGAAGGACTATTAGGTTGATTGAAAATGTTCTAGCAGTAAAATCTTGTGCCAAACATTCTTCCGTGTTTAGACCAATGATAATATCATATTTTAAATTGCTACTGTCAAATAGACCCGATTTATTGTATTTCAGTCTTACAGTGTTGTAAACTAGGGAAACGCCAAAGTCGTTGTTGAACGAGTGAGTGAGCCATGTGTTGAGTACCCGGGAACATTTGCATTTAAGTTTGATGATAATTTTTATATATGTATAATTAAAAGGGTTTTGAGTTTAGTTGGTATATACGGGCGCGTCAACTGTAAGGCCATACTGCGCCACTCTAGCCTACGATAGGCTAGGTAGGCCTTAGGTATGAGGAGGAAAGGTAACGTTACGGGGTACTCAACACATGGCTCACTCAATCGTTTAACAACGACTTTAGCGTTTTCCTAGTATAATCATTGAACAAACATTTGTGGTCACAGACACTTGATCAACAGATACACCCCAGGCTAAATGGAACGGCCAGCTAGTGTACAACTCCTACACTTGTATAGATACTGCCTCCAGCGTCAATTAAAAATTTAAGACAATTTAGGCTTAGGGCCTATAGGCGAACAGAGAAAATGGTTTTTAGTTTTGGTTTCAGGGCGCGTCAACCGTTCGGTTATGATGCTCCACTCTAGCCTAAGGGATTTAGGTAGGAAAATCATATGCTGGTCAGAACCAGCCACGAGTAGGTGAAAGAAAAGGGGGGTTCTCACGTCGTGGTCGTCATCGTCTTTGGCATAGTTCGTGTTATCATGGTCATCGTCGTCAAGGGGGTTGTCAGGGAAGGGGTAGAGGTCCCCGACGACGACTGCCAGAGGTCGCATCTTACCATACTTACCAGCTGATGTTTGCGAGATGGACTTAGTCTATTTCCTCGTCTTTTACGATATGCAGAGCCATGCTGTGTGCCAAATGCACGACCATATGGTTTAGGCCTACGTAAAGCGTACACATAATATCTAACATTCATGACGTAGCTTAGAATAAAGTAGGTGGTCTAGTCAATGATTTTAACCTTTATACGGCGTAGTACCGTTGAGTGCTGCGTGTATACGCGTTTCCAAGCAAAGGGGTTGCTACCTGGTGGCGAAAAATGCAACTATCCGATCAGTGATTTTTTTTTTTTTTTTTTTTTATCGTGGGAAACCTGTTATAGAGTGCAAATAGCCCCTCTTCAGGTGAATTAGGTATGTGCGGATAGGAAATTGTGAAGGGATGTCCGAGGGCTGTTTAAGAGGACTCAATCCCTTGCATTCGCCTTAACGACTGAGGAAAACCTCGGAAAAAACCTTCAGTCAGGATTGCCGGTCTCGATGGGATTCGAACCCGGGACCTCCCGAATCAGAGTCGAGCGCTTAGCGCCCGAGCCAACACTGTCGGTAGATCAGTGATAGTCGGAGGAGCGCGCTATGTGCTTACCTGAAGAACACATCATTCCGTGTTTGTCATTTATGAATATGTACAATCACAGGTACTACATTGTCGTTGCTCTCCCAAAATGTTGTAAATTGATGATAATCAAAAGCATGGGGGTGAACCAAAATGATAAAACCGCTCTCCAATATGCAGGATTCGAGACCATGTCCACCAGAATAATATTACTATATTCAGACCTGCGCCCCAAGCACCCATGAGACACCGAGGATGGCATTTGTATCCATATTACAATTCTCTAATTGTAATATCATAATAAATCATTGATATTTATAAGCTATATACTAAATATAGGCTAACAGGGTACGATAAATCCTTAATCAAATTCAAACCGTCAAGAATGTTCACAATCACAACTCACAGTAAACACACACATACAGTTACATCGCTCGTTTCTTATGGCACTTTTAATTGAGATATACTTCTTTAGTTTTATTTTGATGATTTAATATATATATATATAGTGAGTGACAGTGAGTGACTCGTGATCATGCCAGATGTGATTCTGGCGAAACGTCGAGTGCCAGGCGACAGACAAAGGTCTGTAGCAGCAAACTCAAACAAGCGGCGGAATGTCCCGGAAGACAATTACAACTATATATATATATTATATATATATATATATATATATATATATATAAAAAGTCATAATAATAATAATAACAAAACAATAACAAAAATAATAATAATTGTATTAGGGCTTATGCACAAGTCCCAACTCCTTTTCTACCTTATATAATTAATGTAGGCCTACATATTCCGTTTGCCGTCATTGTTCATTTATTACATAATATTATACATAATATCTTAATAAATACGATTTATATTATTACAATGGAATAAGTGTAATGATATGACCTACAAGATTTTAAAGCTGTCTGCAGAATGGTGCGTCATGCCATTATTGACATACAAAACAATAATAAAAATAGGTCATCAGCTATTCAAAAGACCTACTTTTAACCAAATGTATATTTTAAAAAAAACAGTAGACCTAAGTGTATAGTAGATAAATATAAATAGGCCTACTCCGATTGCGTTCACATTGTAAAACGATGTAGAAAACGTGCAAGCTCTTTTGATTTTTAGATATAAAGTAAATTATTGAAATTATTAGTATTGGTGGGCAACATTTTCTTGGCAAAATATCATCGATCTTCATCATTCAACATTATTTGATACACTTGTTTCTGTATTTAATAGTTTAACAGTGTGGTTTGTTCTTTTCGAGCTATTATCATCAAATAATCTCAATTATTTGTTATTTCATATGGAATTTCATATGGAAAATCTAAACAAATGCTATCGACATTTTTAAAAATCACATTTTATTTATTGTAGGTTTAAATCGCAACGGATTGTGCTCATTTTGTTAGCAGTTCTCAGTTACCTGGTCACGGATGTCTGTTTAAAATTTCAGCTCAATCTATTTGGTCGTTTGGCCGTATGAGCCCGGACAGACAGACATTGGACACAGTCACAACGAAACCCGATCGAGTAGCGTTAGGAAAGACTTCGTTTCGCTGCGCTCACTCGTCTTAACAATAAACAATTGTAATGTAAAAAATGTTGTAAAACCATGTTCGGACGTTAGTTTTTAGTGGTGTTGTACTTGTATCTACTCAAAGCTACAAAACTAAAATAATATTTAAATTTACAAAATAATTCACAGACCAAAGATTAAAGAGTATATTATCCTTGTTTCTCATGTTAACACAGATAATTATTAAGCAGGACGCTTTGCTGGTAGCGGCCGAGAGAGCGCAGCACTGTCACTGCTACCGGCTAGAAAATAATAATAGTAACAACACGACCATATTCTAAAACCATCGATATTCGTCGACCAACACTTATTTTTCTATGAACGGATGATTTCAAGAGTCGTGTGCGAGAAGTGCGACACACTTGCATCAAGGTCGGCAGCCGAAGGGAACGAACAGTACCAAAAAAATATCGACAAATAACGTGTATATTAATTTATAGCAAATTCCTTTCGATATACTTTTACTGCTTGACTATATAAAAACTTATTTTGTGAGATAAGATAGTCAAATCTCAAATTAGTTCTTTTGGGGTTCGAGTAAATTACTAGCGTTGACAAGCATCCACTTTGCTTTTAGAATTTCGTTGGTATATCCTCGAACACCGAATATCAGTAAACATTTTGAAATGCTTTTACGATCTCTTCCTGTCGTCAGTAAACATCTGGATCGATAATCGATATGAATGTGTGTCAAACAAGTAGTCACACCCAAAGTGTAAATTACTACGAGTTATTGTTGATAAGGCAGGATAAATTTAAATCATCAAAAAATAAATTATTATTACCGTTTTCGCCAGAAAAGTGACAACAGGAATCGGTCGGGGAAGCCATCAGCCATCGATTCACCGCCGTATGTTTTGACATGGTGGCGTCTGCAGGTCCACACTTCCTAGAGTTCAAACGAGTGATTTCTTTGTGCAAAATATTCGTTGAAACAACTCAGTCCACAGGTTGGATTAATGACGTGAAAATACGAAATCCAATTCGACCGGGGACTGAACCCTGAACCCTGGATAGTGAATACTGCTCAAACGATTGTTTGAGGCCAATTTTTGTTTTTTCAATGTTAAATGTACGTTTAAAAAAAATAGCTTATTTTACATACATTTTGGATCACTTTTTGATCTTTAATTTTCAACGCGATCAGAGTGCATTACAAGATTTTTAATAATTGTCTCCTACACAAGTTTGTGAAATGACCACATATAACCCGTTATGTAGCATATTTACTGTCCCTTACTGAAAACAGTAAAAACTATTTAAAAAATGTGATTTGATCCCGCAATATACGCATTCTTCCACAACCTGATAGGACACACGATAGTTTCCAAGTGATCCAGACTATCTGTCTATACCTCTGCATTCTGCGTCAAAGCAGCTGGTTGCGAGGATCTATTCTGGATCACTGTTAGACCATTAATTTTCACCACACAAATTGATAATATATAATAAGCAGTTGTCTCTATTAGAGTACATTTTCAGAATATCACTGTTTTAAAAAAATAATGACAGTAAATGTGCCATAATAGTGACAATTGGTAGCAATTCGCCAAGCTATCATGTCGGAGACTTATATTTGAAATGTGGAAATGTTTTCTGATGACATGTGCAATGCATATCATTCCTAAACCATATCCTACAGTTTATAATTGTTTGGGTGGAAATCAAAAGTCAGCAAAAGGTAAATTTGGCAATCAAGCTATTTTAAAATGGATATTTAAAATTGACCAAAAAAAGTTGGACCGAGCTCATCCATTGAACCACCGCGTCAAGACCTTCCAGATTGTTTGTACCCTACATAATATCCCGATCTATGCGTCAACAATCAACAAACCCAATGGTCGAGTGGTGAAGGCGCCCTTCAGATTTATTTCCCTCCGGATGTGAGGAATAAACAGTATCCGACACTGTATTTTCAGTTTGTTTTGTCGAAGTTACACAGTCCTGCTATCAGCAATCCCGTGTTCTCGCCATATCTATAGAATGGTCCAAGGCCCAAAACAAGATAGTTGAAATTGTGTTTTCCGTTTTCCAGTCACGCAACCTATTGCGATATCCTTGAAAGTTTCGCTTCGAATTGTCCAGTACGAGTTATTTCAACCGTGTCAATTGAACGTTAAAAAAACTTTATACCGAGTTTATTAGAGGCAAAAAAATCAGGATTCAGATTGATCTGAGAGTTGTTAAAACCAGGAAAAATAATAGTTATGTGCCTCGGCACGCGATGTGATAACCTATGATAGTTCAATGCAGCTCACATTTATTATATGGGAGTCGATTTAAAAAAAGCAAACAAAAAACCTAGTGTTCTGTGTTTGTGGATGGTTGGAATTGCACCGGGTCTGGCTGTGATGTAATGAGGGTTGGTGCATTATTATAACGAAAGTGCATTGCATTTTCCACATTGTTCGAGGTGTGTACTTTTTAACTCAATACGAGATTTTCTCACATTTCACAAAATAGTATTCCCAAAAGTTTGGATTGCTAATAATTTACAAATAAACTTTCATTTTCAAGAATTTATTTTTAAGCAAACTTGATTATTATTATTAGGAATAGCCATTTTAAACAATGATATTGCTGTTTGAGTGTAGGGCAAGAAGGTGGGATACATAAGAAGGGTAAGTACCAAAATTATAAATGGACAAGAATAATAATTTTATAGAAAAATTAAACCAGATTTGGAAAAATTGTGCAACAATATTTTGTAATGCATGTGCAAACGAGATTATCAAAATTCAAGTGATCCCAAATAAAGCGATTTGATACATATTAAAATGTAGGAAAATAACGCCATTTTAAGATATGCACAAAAGATTACGATGGCTAAACAGGTCCTTACTTAATGTTGAAAACTTTATAACAAATATCAAATAATCATTTGCCAAATTTATTTAGAAGAAAAATTTTAAAGTGTGGAGGAAATACAGCGAAAGAGAGACAGTAAAATGCTAAAAATGAGCTTTATGTAAATAAGTGTATATAGTAATTTAAAAAATATCAAAAATCAGATTTCCACGCATGCATGAATTAGAGAATAACCAGAAATTGGGGTCAGTCAAGATATATAAAAAGTTTTAAATTCAAATATCAAGAATGGATACTTGAAAAAAGAGAATGAATTTAATATTATGACTGTGTGTCTGTTGAAAAGACAAAATTGTAACTTAATTATGTAACTTGTATAGTAGCATATAGCTAATAAAGTAAATGAAAAACAATCCAATACTCATAACGAGGCAGCTTTATAGAGGACTACAATCTAAACCATTCTTCCAATGTGCAAGATGGTATAAGTAGACTGCTCAAAATAACTAATATTTTTTGCCAGAAATTGATTGTGTTGAAATTCACTACGCGTTTGGGAAACACTTTTTTCTTTTTTTTTTTTTTTTTTTTCTGTACATGTTGCCACACCATTTTAGCTTACTGAAGACAAATTCACTTTAAAATGTTATTCACGAAAATGGTTTTAAAACTGTATAGACAACAACAAAATAACACAGGTTTCCAAATATATCAATTTGATTGATTTCTTTGAAATGTGTCAAAAATCAGATTTGTGGTTAGTGTATTGCGTAACTGTCTTTTATTTCAGTTTACTCGAGCTTCCTTGCAATACTTTTTAACCACAGGAATCTCGCACCCTCCGCCACTGACCTTTCCAGATAATATTTATATCAAATATTGGTTTCAACGCATAACACACTTTACCAAGCGTCTTAGCATCCACCTCCCCCTCACCTACCCCCACCACAACATTTGAAATTAAATGTTTCAAATGAGTATCAAAGCGCATTCGATTTGATTTCATTCTGTTTCCAAAATACCATCCGGAATTCTGACATTAAGATAGCCATAAATAAATAGTGTGAGCATTGGACTACACTAAAAGTTCTTGCTGCGTGAAGACTCAAAATTATGAATACTTATGATTGGGCATGAAAGAGAAAAAAGATACACTAGCAGCAGGTGAGTAGGACCATCGAGTATTCTATAAAAAATAATATTTAATCTATATTTCCTGCTCGATGGTTACGGAGGTAAAGAAAACTTTACTCACCGTATTCAACATCTGAACGTTATAGTGATGTTGGGTTGTGTCTTGCCGTGACAAGTGAAATGATAGCTACTTCATCTACACAAGTAGGTAGTAGTTACTCAATAAGTGGTATAGAGTATAGGTACATGAGTTATGGCAATATCGCCAAAACAACTGAACTGGATGTTTTCGTATATTAGATGCTTTGCTTTAATTATAATAACAATAGTATAAAAAGCGAAAGCAAATGATAGTATTATTGCGTATATTGTTGTTCTGAACAGCTACAAATAAATTCAAAGTAAACATTAATTCAAAATAACGATACCAAGGTTGTAGTTAATCGTGTCTTAAAATTGATACATTCAAGTTGTCTATGAACTTAATCGTTCTCGTTACGTTGCGTTCCATTATGTAACTTACAGCAAGAAGTTTAAGAGTACGTGAACACATTATTTAAAAGTAACAATTAAATTAATAAATTGTATTTGATTATGAAGCAGTAAGGCAATTTCGTTATAAAAGTACTTTGTATTTATATGGAATACCAATATGCTGTTTTATGTTTTGCAAAAGGAAACTCATGAAAACAAATTATTATAATATAAAAAATGTGATGAAAAATTGGGCAATTGTTGACTTTGGTGATAATTATTAGTAAGACATTTCTTGGTTAATAATAACATTTTAGGGTTTACTCATCGAGAGTTTTTTAAATGCAAAGAGATGCATGCAGAAGAAGTATGATCGGCTAAATAAACATTTATTTTAAAATATGACTTACCAATGGTATTGCAGGTGTCTTCCCACGGTGCTAAACCTTTGCAGTTGGTTGGTGATATTTCATCGAATTTCCATTGTTTCATTGAAGGTTTAACTCAACGTACTGCTGCAACAAAAACACAATTTATTATACAGAGGATTACCTAGGTTATACTCAAGTGCAATAATTGATATTCACGATACAAGATGGCATTTCCATATCTCTGTTGGCATTATTACTTTTATCAAATGTTTGATCAAATCGATTACAGCAACCAATTATCCTAGCGACTGACATAAGTATACATGAACAATAGCAAAAGGGGACGCAGCAATCTTTGATAAAGATAGATTCATGGACTTGAGATGGCAAAAGAGCTGTTAGATGTCTGTTTAGGTTAGTTCAATAAAGTTTAATTGCTTTTATTTGGTATTATGAGTACAATCTTAGGAAATACACCCAATTTTGACGGAAGAGAGGGCCAGACATAATTATAAAATGTAACCACATGGTGGGAATAATAGTTTATTTCTGGGTTCGCATAGGTCTACAACAAAGTCCCGAAATACAAGTCTTACATTGCAATTGAACTAACACCGTATTTTTCCAATGTTTAGTTTAAAAGAATGAAACCCAAATTGTATTCGTAATAGCGAATTTTGACGAAAAAAACCAATCGTAAAAATCTAAACAATTGCATATGCCACTTTCATCTCCATTGTAGAAAACTAGTGTCACTTATCTGCCAAACCAGAACATAATACTTCGGGAGTCAGGGCAAATTAAAAACAATTAATTGTCACTATTTTTAAAATCAGCGGAAAAAGAAAAAATGGATGTCGATGGCTCGATCTTGAGAAATTTCAAATATCCATTTTATCCATGCAGTAGAAAAGAGCACGTTGTGTCCAGCTTTGAAGGGAACAACACAAAGCGGGCCAGGATCAGAATGCATTGAAAATGTTATGTAGAAGGGCGATAATAATTCACAAAACACCAGAAACATTTGTCCAGCAGTAAGACCCCAGCATTGCATTTTCCGGGGAAGTGTTATTGAAACGGGGCATAATAATCTCAATATGAGGACTGATTGGACTGAAGGCATGAAAGCCACGTCTACCTTGTCTTCGCGTTCTTCGTGTCAGAGCAGCTATCAAACAAAGGGAAAATTAAAATTATGCACAGGGGTTTAGAATTCAGTACTGAGTAGAAACGGACGCACGAAGGTACTCTTCATACCACTGAAGTATAAACGACATGTAATAACGGCATGAAGACTTATTCACATAAGACTCAAGAAGGCATCAAGCCGTCAACCACTGTGAAGTACTAGTTGCCTTGACAATGATGTATGATGCAGGGATCTATGTATCAGACGTCATCGGTGCACACAACCTATAGGGGGTTATAGGATTGGTAACTTTTCCATTTTGGTCCCCCCTTTGGGAAAAATATTTGTCCATAGCCCATCATTTCTTCTACGTGGTTTAGTCATATGTCCACCCCATAAGATTCGTTTGTTAAACTTCACCCAACAAACAATCATTTAAATCTTGAACCACAAGCTTGCTTTCAGCATAATATTTTATTCCACCTCGGACCTTTGATGAGTTTCCGACAAAAATTTTTCTTTAACCAAACCAATCTGCACGCTGGTAAGTCGTAGGTAAATCGTTGCCTTTACGGGACTGGAGTGGAGGTTTTCTATTTTATGTACATATTGCAAACCCTAGACATCACTGCAGTCTTGTAACAAACGAACCTACGACCCCTCAGGTAATTGGTAAGCTTTCTTTGGATACTTGTCTAATTGGTTATACTTCGAAAAATAACATTTAATAAACAAAAACATACTGGGCGATGGGTCGCCTAATTAAAGTGAAACACGATTTTGATCTCATTTGGGAAAAATAAAAATTAATTGATTTAAAAAAAAAACAACTGATCAAGACTAAAATCACTCAAACTTGAATGTTTTACTCTACCTAGGCGTGAACCTGGTACTCAAGTCTAAAGTTACCTAACCAGTTCATAACACACTCCTATAACTCCCCAAAGACCCACAAAATTGAGAAATCGTACAACAGCGAAGACAAACATACTCTAAAATAAAAACTTATAATTTATACTAGATCTAGGATGAACATTAAAAACAGACAATCAACGGTTCATATTTAAACCAGAACGGGCTATATTGCATGACACAAATGAATTTCCTTCATTGACAAGGAATACTTTTCAAACCCTACCTATCAGTACTGATGTCTAAAAGCGAAATGGATATCCAGTTAAGATATCTCTTGGTCTGAGGACACAGTAAAGTTTCCCAAAAAATTTATGGAAATCTAATTGTTAATACAACTTAATTTAAATACTCATCACAAATGATCATGACTCCCATCGAATCCTTATGACGTCGAAGAAGTCCGACCGTGTAATTCCGTAACTTGCTGCGTATTTTAGACGATCGTAGTCTTGTATTGAAGATCCGTCTTGAGTTCTTTATCCCGGCTGTGATTACTCTTGAGTTCAATTTTTCCCTTGATAATGTTGAGCGGTGATAAAATACGATATTTTATCGTGCGAAACTCAACTCCGACCGTACGTTTTTAATGTTTCACACTTGCCCGATATCAGCTTTCCAAGTCCAACAACCAAGTTTTTCCTGTATCTCACACGGTAAACTGTCAGACGTTCAATAATGTAAACACGCCTACTTTTATCGCTCAGTTCTGTTCTTACCCGTCTTTATTACCAAAGCACTTCGTTCGATGTTGTGGCTAAAGGCACTCACGAATATTCCGAGTTCTTATTGTTGTGTTATCTCTAAGCTCTTTGCAATTAAAATTCGCCATTTATTATTCAACTAATCTGCATTTAAGGATTTCAAAACCAATTTACATAAAAACTAACCCTCGGCCATGATATCGAATGGTAATTAACTGTTCCTTATATTTTTCCTAATTTGGATTCATAGACAATATTATCCTCACCGTTTTCCTTTTTATAATATTTCAATCTGTATTTCGTTGTAATACGACCACCAAACCTTGCTTGCGTTATCGCGTCCTAAACTCCAGGCTACGCGAATTAAAAATCTTTCTCGGTTCTTTTAAAACCCCAACTTACTCTCGGTCCAGATATCGAATGGTTTCTAACCCTTTTTTGGTTATCGATGCTGTCTTTTTCAATCCGTAGGTTTTTTAATATGCTCCTAAAGCATGCAAAAGTTCGTTTACTCACGTATCCCGGGGCTGGGCTAGCCTTATAAAATGTCCCTCGATTGGTTATCGTTCTCGTTGATTTCTTGTATTTCTTCTTGGCAGATCGCCGTTCGTTTTCGATTATCATTTTCGCGGATTTTTAACACGCGTTTCCTATATCCAAAGTGTTCTTTCCTAGTCCACTTTCTCTAAGTTTTACGCAACGTCTAAAATCGCCCACGCCAACGACCGTTTTCCCAAAACTTCACGTCTCAAAGCTCTCACGACACACTGCCGACAGATGCCGCTTTCAACAATCCAAAAAACGATCGTAGCGTTATGAAAACCAATCAAAGACCAGCACACAGCGTCATTAAACTGAACTAGGTCTAAACAAATGTCCGGGTGACGCTACATGCGAAAATGATGAAATATGATCTTGGCATTTTTAGAATTTAATAAAATAGATTGACAAAAGATTTTTTATAGAAAATTGTTAAATTTAAGTGAATCACAGATTCTTTTATAAAAATCAAATGAAATTTTCTCTAGTTTCTGATTAAATCAAACCCCGTTCTGTATTATTAGTATTTAATTAGTTTATACATGGTTTCCACATTTTAACCAGTTGCCTCAGTAGTAGCCTGAACCAGCTCATGAGAATACACAGCTCCCCTTTCACTGACCAACGGCATCGACTTCAAGATAAGAATCCATCTTCAAATGACCATTGCCAAAGACCTAAGTCCACTCAGAGAGAGGCCGGTATAGTCTCATTACCCCATTGGTTCAAACGTACAAAGTACACATCTTTTATTTTGAAACAACTCACAACTTCAATCCACAAGTGATATTTGGTAGTACAAACCACACGTTAAAGAAATCCAACCAAAAACCCAACTGACAAGTGTCAAAATAACCCACCTGTTGCCAATCAAAAACACAACCCCTGCGTCACTTTTACCGACCAAAAACAATCTGATGCGTGACCTTGACATCCAGAAAACCCACAACAACAAAAGAACTCGACCTTGTCAAACAACCACTTCTCATGGCTTGATTTGCCCTTTCACCTACTGTCAACTTTTTCTCCTTTTATTATTCGTCTTCAACTCACCGCTGACCCTACCAAACCAAAAAAACCACAACTGAACTGTTTAAACAACACACTGTGACCATCAAAACAACACTGAGTCCCCTGCAACGTTTCATCTTTCACTTCCTACATCGGAACTTTAGTCTTTTCTTCATTTTTTTGTAATCATGCCGCATTGTTTCCTGGCAACAACTCAATTAAACTTTCAATTCAACTTAAATTAATGCCGCATGTTTCCTGGCACCAATTCAACCTCAACTCAACTATCAATTCAACTTTTAATTCAACTAATCCGCCGTCTCAACCTGGCACCTCTTTTAAATTGGATTCCACCTTCAATTTAACTATCGCCGCATTTTAAACCCGGCACCTCTTCGACTGACAAGACCCATTACGATGCAAAAATCAATTCCGAAACATCACCACAAGTCACCCAAAACTGGTCCCGACGAACAACAATACGTGTACAACAGACAACTGTACCCAAATTTTTTCAACTTTCCTCAGTTAGAAAAACAATAATGCAAGAAGACACTTTAACAACAGTGGTAGGCGAAAGTATTCGAACTATTATGAATGAATAGCCTTGTTCTTTTGCTTGTCTATGCGTACGCTCTAGGGAATAAAACCCGATACTGTCCTTCACAACAAACCAGCCGATAACATAAACACCGCCTGCGCTAACGTAAACTAACACTACAGGGTGTTACAAAAAGTCTTTAACACCCCTTCTACGATGAATCTTCGTAGACTAGTTCCATGTGGTGATTCACAAGTTCACCCCACCAAAACCCAACAAAAAACAATGCCTTGATTCTGACTTGTATTTTACTGCACTCTTTAGCTTTACAGTTGCTGACGCCGATACATAGCTGCACTTCCAGTTAATTCTTTTCATTTTCGCTCTGGGTAGATTACCCCACCACCTCACTATCTTTTTCAACTTTTTTTATGCCAGCTCGCCTTACGCATGTCTTTACAAACACCCCCCTACTCAATCGTACGACGTCTGTCTGATTTCCATTATATATTTTCTTCTTATCTCCTTGGAAACCAAACATCAACATTTTTAAATCGCGTACGATTTCCTCTTTCGGTTCGTATCTCTCATCAAGCCTCCCAAATTTCTCCACGTCCTCTCTTGGACTCGTCTCATACCCAACTTAGCAACCCTGAATTTTCTTTGCTCTAATCCACACTTCTACTTCGGACATATTTTTCCCTTGCATCTCCTTATCAACTGTAGCCATCTCCTCTTCATTTATTCACACGGCTTATACTTTCTTTAGTTAAACCCGACAACTTGTTATCATTATTTTTCCCGTCCCTCTAGACGTGTATTCACCCCACTAACTTGCTTCTCAATGGTACTCATTTTCTCCTCTACCCTAGGTAAGCTATCAATCATTTATGTGATTAACCAACCCGCCTATTTCCATCTCAACCCCCTTTTGGTTGTCTTTTACTCCTTTTTCTATTTCGTCTACCCGACTATCAAGTTCTCTGTGTTTGTCGTCTAGACGTTCATTTATCTCAACTACCTTTACATCTATTTTTTCTTTACACCACCAATCTATCCTAGCCGACAAACTATCTATTTTAGTTTGATTATCCTCCTTCATTTCTAACTTAATATCATTTATCTGACTTGCCAATTCCATTTTATCGGCATTCCTCTCTAGTTTATCAGCATTCATCTGACTCGCCATCATCTCCAACTTACTCGCCAACTCTATTTTATCAGCCTTCAAAAATCGCATCATTTCTCTAATCTCATGATTACTACTACTTGATTGCTCAGACGCAATCTCGCATTCCTGGTGCGACCTTGAACTCCCTGTTGCTAGACTGTTCGACGCAGCTGCATTAACTTCGCTCTCCGATTGCGTGGTTTCAGCTTCCAACAATGTCGCATTCCCTACACTCTCAATAATCCTTCCTTCCTCTGGTAGATCAAAGTGTGACCGCTTCCAAACCCGGGAAGGTAAAACATATCCTTATTGTCTACGAGATTTTTCATGATTTGATCCATCATACCTTTGGGCTAGCTCAACTGTTGAATCGCTATCCGTACTATCATTGGTTGACACTCTACCTTCATTCAAATTAACATCTTCCTCTTCTGAACTCATTATAACCGTTGATTTCTCACCCTACCCCACCAACACTTTCACAAACGAGCTGGACCGAGATCTCAAAAGACAAATCCCCTCCACTCCTTCCTCGTGGTTCTGAAACCGCTCAAGCCTGCATACACTGTCTCCTTTCTGTTCTCGAATAAATCTGATATTTTGTTTTTCTTCCTATTTAGCTCAACCTAGGCCTTATACCCCACGAATTCTAATTATCAAGACAATCTCTCTTTGACTACGTACAAATGTGACAACTGTCCCACTCAAAACACGTACAACAAAAGTAGACACTTACTAAGCCCTCTTAATCTCGGACGATTTGTAATAATTCGTAAAGCCTTCCCCGTTGGTTTTGCCAAAAGTAACACAACGAACCTACGACCCCTCAGGTAATCGATAAGCTCTCGTTGGATACTTCTCTAAATAGTTAAACTTCGAAAAATAACATTTAATAAACAAAAAACATACTCGGCGATGGTCGCCTAATTAAAGTGAAACACGATTTCTGATCTCACTTGGAAATAAAAATTAATTGATTTGAAAAAAACAACTGATCAAGACTAAATCACTCAAACTTGAATGATTACTCTACCTAGGCGTGAACCTGGTACTCAAGTCTAAAATTACCTAACCAGTTCATAACACACTCCTATAACTCACCAAGACCCACAAAATTTAGAAATCGTACACCCGCGAAGACAAACATCTCTGAAATACAACTTATAATTTATACAGATCTAGGATGACATTACAACAGACAATCAACGGTTCATAAGTTAAACCAGAACGGGCTATATTGCATGGGCACAAATGAATTTCCTTCATTGACAAGGAATACATTTCAAACCCTACCTATCAGTACTGATGTCTAAAAGCGAAATGGATATCCAGTTAAGATATCTCTTGGTCTGATGGACAAAAGTAAAGTTTCCCGAAAATTATGGAAATATAATTGTTTAAAAAAACTTTTAAATTTTAAAAATCATCAAAAAAATGATCATGACTCCCATCGAAACCTTATGACGTCGAAGAAGTCCGACGTGTAATTCCGTAACTTTTGCGTATTTGTAGACGATCGTAGTCTTTTATTTAAGATCTGTCTTGAGTTCGTATCCCGGCTGTGATTACTCTTGAGTTCAACTTTCCCTTGATAATGTTTGAGCGGTGATAAAATACGATATTTTATCGTGCGAATAATCAAATCCGACCGTTTCGTTTTTAATGTTTCACACTTGCCCGATATCAGCATCCAAGTCCAAAAAACCAAGTTTTTTCCTGTATCTCAAAACGGTAAACTGTCAGACGTTCAATAATGTAAACACGCCTACTTTATCGGCTCAGTTCTGTTCTTACCCGTCTTTATTACCAAAGCACTTCGTTCGATGTTGCTGGCTCAGGCACTCACGAATATTCCGAGTTCTTATTGTTTATGTTATCTCTAAGCTCTTTGCAATTAAAATTCGCCATTTTATTATTCAACTTAAACTGCAATTTACGGATTTCAAAACCAATTTACATAAAAAAATAAGCCTCGGCCCTGATATCGAATGGTAATTAACTGTTCCTTTTATGTTCCTATATTTGGATTCATAGACAATATTATCCTCACCCATTTCCTTTTATAATATTTCAATCTGTATTTCGTTGTAATACGACCCCCAAACCTTGCTTGCGTTATCGCGTCCTAAATCCAGGCTACGCGAATATAATCTTTTTCGGTTCTTTTAAAACCCCAACTAACTCCGGTCCAGATATCGAATGGTTTAACCCTTTTTGGTTATCGATGCTGTTCTTTTTTCAAGTCCGTAGGTTTATTATATGCTCCTAAAGCATGCAAAAGTTCGTTTACTCACGTATCCCTGGGCTGGGGTAGCCTTATAAAAATGTACCTCGATTGGTTATCGTTCTCGTTGATTTCTTGTATTTCTTCTTGGCAGATCGCCGTTCGTTTTCGATTATCACTTTCGCGGATTTTTAACAACGGTTCCTATATCCAAAGTGTTCTTTCCTATAGTCCATTTTATGATCAACTGAGAGTAGCTGTTTTGGCGTTGCTTCCAAATGCAGAACAGTTTGGTTAGCCCCAACTTTCTTTGTGTCGTCTTAATAGGGGTTGCAGCTAGTTCGAGTCCTTGTGTTATTGTTGTCTGTTCGCCGATCCCTTCCTTCCTTCAATGGCCATGTTGTAAACTACCTTTTCTATCATAAAGTTTATTGAGGTCTGACAACGATTTTACCCTTCCCAACTCAGAGCCCCATCCACAACTAATAAAATATTTAAATTAAAATTAAAAAAGAATTACATTCATATTCATATCATACCATATTCTACAACAAGTGGAACACATTTACGTATAAAAAAAATATCACTACCGCCGCTACGAAACAACCCGAAAAAAAAAAGAAAGAAAGAAAGAAAAAAAAAGAAATGACATTTACGTATATTTGACACCAACGCACGTGCGTTCGAATCCCGCCTAAAATACATTTTATTTCGTCATTGACTCAATAATGACATATTTTATTATTTATAACTGATGTTTATCAGTAAAAGACGGGAATTCACAAACAGATACCAACAATCTTATGGTTATATTATCAAAAAACTTTTGCCACGGTAACATTGGTTATAATTTGCATTGAATGTGTGAGTTGTGTGTGGGGTGGGGTGGGGGGGGGGGGAGGTATCTTGGGAGAAACTTGGTCAAAACATGATAGATGTTTTGTCACCATCTTGTCATTATTTGGGACGGTTCCTTTTCTATTGTGGAAAATAGTAACCAGCAACATATTATTGTTTTTATACGTAATCGAAAGAAGTAAAAAGAAAACACAGCCTTGTACCGGGATTTAAACCCGGAACAACGGCATAGGAAACATGAATAAACCAACGTAACAAACCCGCCCACAATACTGAGATTGACCCGTATTCATGACCGCCCTTTATCCGCCGATGCGCCTATTTTTGCTTCGTTATTGTCTTTCCTCTTGTGCATTTTATATTTCCATTATCAAGCAAGTTACTATAACTGGAAGCATAGACGATAAAAGTTCTCTATTTAATTCACGGAGCTTAAAAGCCATTATACAACCGAAAGTTGTGAACCATCAGACCACCCTGACAGTGGTTGCTTTCATATGAATGTATGTTTAATTTCTCTGCTTCCGATGCAAAATATCGTGGGGTTGGTGTCGGTGGTGCCCACAGGGCTTACATTAAAAAACGCTTTGACATGTATTTTGTATCAATATGTATACAGGATCGGTATATCTGTAGCTGTGTTTTTTTTCTACATGTTGTGTTGTTACTGTATACTTTTATCTTTTTTTTTATATTTGGGTTTGACGACACAATCTACAATGATTTTGTATTTTGTATTACTTATGTATAACAATGGTGACTGTCCAGAAACAAATTAAAATTCATTCCTTCCTCTTTAAATTTAAAAGACCTGACCCCACTGAAAATCGTTGCGAGAATAGCACCGAGAAATACTCATAACTCATAATACTTTATAGAGCAGAATATTCGATATCGATTGGTCATTTGCCACTACTCCGCGAGCCATATGCAGACTTTCGCTAAAGCGTACATGCCACTATAAAACAACTATAAAAGTTATACACGGACTGCTAAACATGCATTTTCAGAAATATATTATTATTAAACGAAGTTTTACGAAATGATATGGTAATTAGGAATACCATTAATGCAGGTCAAGAACGCACCACATTTTAAATTAATATTTTATTGCCTCCCCCCTTCCATGAACACCACATCTAGAACCTACCACCCCCCATTCAACATTTACGAGCTACTCTAGGGGATGTCCAACATCGGCTGGGGAAAGGAACCGGCTTTCGTAGCCTGCGGCACTCTCAGCTCGCTGTGGAATGCCACTATAGTCCACTTTCTCTAAGTTTTACGCAACGTCTAAAATCGCCCACGCACACGACCGATTTCCAACTTCACGTCTCAAAGCTCTCACGACACACTGCCGACAGACGCCGCTCTCAACAATCCAAATACGATCGTAGCGTTATGAAAACCAATCAAAGACCAGCACACAGCGTCATTAAACTGAACTAGGTACAAACAAATGTCCGGGTGACGCTACATGCGAAAATGATGAAATATGATCTTGGCATTTTCTAGAATTTAATAAAATAGATTTGACATAGATTTTTATATGAAAATTGTTAAACTTAAGTGAATCACATGATTCTTTTTATGAAATCAAATGAAATTTCTCTAGTTTTGATTTAAATCAAACCCGTTTCTGTATTATTAGTATTTAATTAGTTTTATACATGGTTTCCAACATTTTAAACCAGTTGCCTCAGTAGTAGCCTCGAAACCAGCTCATGAAAATACACAGCTCTCCTTTCACTGACCAACGGCATCGACTTCAAGATAAGAATCCATCTTCAAATGACCATTGCCAAAAGACCTAAGTCCACTCAGAGAGAGGCCGTATAGTCTCAGTCTGCAATGATGAAAGGGGTGGAAACAAGAATCGAAAGAGTCAAGTACAGTAGTTTCATTAGCGCCTTCAAAGCAGTCGCTCGGACATCTTGGTTCACCGTTCACACTATAGGCCTCCGAAGTAGACTGTGGCGCACCCCTAGCGGCAGAAGTGTGTCAACTGGGAAGGTTGACGCGTGCTGCGGGAAATGGCTGGCAAAGATGCGGATTTAAACGCGCGAGGCAACAAATTAATCGTTAGCTTTGTAAAAGATGGTACAACTAGCCAGTAGATGTTTTGTTGTGTTGTTAGATGTGGTGACTGATACGAGAGCAAGCAAAACCCTAGCATTTATCAACTGATTTTCAAATTTACAGATGAAGTAGAAGGGTTTAGAAGACTGGAGTAAACTTTATTTTTAATAAAGGGCTACTATATTAATACTAGAGGGATACCACTATTCTACTAGGCGTTTGATAAAAGTACAGACATGCCCTGAGTTATAAATTTTTAGTAAAATTATAACTAGGCTAGATTATTTAGTGAATTCCCTTGGATTTCATCTAGGCCTACACGTAGGTCTAAAATCGCAAGTCATGATTCATGAACAATACATTAAAACCTTCATCGGACAATAATTATTAGAGATCATGGCATGCAAAGCATTATTGGCATAAAAAAATTAACATAATTTAGACTGGACAGTGGACATTATTGTCCAGAAGGCCTACTTACATTTACACATACCTACAAAATGGGTTGGGGCGAAATCTTTATCCCCCCCCCATTTTACTGACATAAGCAATAGTTATAAGTTAAACTTACGTTTTTTAGGGGGTTAAGAAAAATTACCCTTTTTTGAGTGACACCAATAACATAGCCGTGCTCATAAGTTCATAACCACCCCCCCATAATAACCCCTTCCACCCTTCTGTTACGCCATAAGAAGTAATTTTTGAATTAAGTGTGCACAAATACATTTTTTCAGCATTCTATTAGGCCAAACTTAGGTTAATTATGCACTAATGTTCACCCTTGAATTTGATTAGTAAAATCACAAAATTTAGTGCATTATAAAGATAGTAAACTATTAGCCTATATGCAAAACATTCACTGACAATGCACTAAAATATGTTCACAATTGAAATGTATTACAACAGATTTGTGAAGGTTTCGTCAAGTAATTGAGTGCATCTTTGAAATACGTTTGCATTTAAAGAATGTTTTGTTTACAAACAAACGATGCATTTAAAGTCCCCTATTGAAACGGTATCAAAATTAACTATATTTGGGGTTTACTCCTTCAAGATAGCACCCCTCCCCCCCCCCCCCCCCAATTATTTTGAGTGTATCTCTTGAAATAAGTTAACTCTTTGTGCACAAACTTGCACAATGTACTGTACAAGCAATGTATTGTATTGTACACTATTTTTCGAAATTCGATAGGGGGAGGGGGGCGGCAACTTGTCCTACCCCAATTTAACGTCATCCTTGAGAAAGGAATGTCCAAAGACTAGAGCAATTAATTTAAGTGAACTCATTACCTAGCATTCATCATATTGACAAAACAAAACTTTTCGTCAGGATTGCTGGTGACGGTTTTTGTTCCGAAACTTCCTGTATGAAGTCTCGAGTGTTGTATGACCTGCATCAGTACTTATTATTGTAATGAACCAAATCTCCTTCAAAAATCAGAATAGCCATCTGCAAATATTATTCATGCATCTAATTGTTGGCCTGCTCGAACATTTCTTTTCACACTGTATCAGTCGTCTTATTTGTTCCTTTATATTTAGAATCGTGTAATTTTGTATGTGTTATTATTGATAAGGATCTATGCATTATTTATTCAATAATTTTAATAATATTATATTGATTTTGGTCCTGGGTTAAAGAGCGTACCGTGCACTTGCCGCATTCTAGCAACATTGGCGGGAAAGTACAACAAGTTAACAAATAATAAAGCTACTATTATTTTCGTACAAATCTACATTATTTTCCTTTATTTAAGTGTTAATGTTCGTACAGCAGCTCCCCTTTTCCAATAAACCACTAATAAAGTGCGCAAAGTAATATTTATGGCATCAATGTAGCAGGATCCTATGGTTTACACCAGCCATTTTCAAATCGTGTCACCTTCTAAACTCCTCTCGGGTGCCGCTAGGGATCGACGTGGCGCGGCGCGCGGCTACTTCGGAGGCCTATAGTCCACCTTTTGCAATATCAATATGAACTGTTGGTAAATAAGTCGCTTTTGCATTATCTCGACGTGGTTTATCTAAATAGAAACAATCAGGCTGCCACAAACTCGTGAGTACAGTAAAATTTCAAATGGATGCGTAGTAAGAGTACAAAACGTAGCGAAAACTTCAATTCAAAAAATAATTTGGGATTGTGATTTTATACTTTTGTTTTTGCGTTTTATTTTTTGGTCTGTTTGCTCTCTATCAGACAATCAGTTATTATTGTCTGCCAAGTACCTTGGAGTAACTTTCACAGACATTCTCAACTGGGGTGCTCATTAGAATAGAATAGAATAGAATAGAATAGTTCTTTATTGACGAAGTTAAGCTCATCGCTTTTTTTCAACTTAACCATACACTGCAAGTAACAGATTCGAATAAAAAGGTATGAGTTTACAAATCAACCGTGCGCGGTCGAGACTAAATTTACTCGTGATGCTTCGTGGGCGACTTTCTGGATGCAGCTTTCGTACTCTACGGCACACTTATACAACTTTCATCCGTCCCCTCTTTGAATACGCGGCCCCGGCGCTGACACCCGTCTTTGGAGGATGTCTCCAGCAATATTTGTCACTGGAGCGAAGGATCCTTCGCCGCATCGCGCGGCTTCCTCCGATGACGCGGAATGAAGACTTGAATACGCAAACCGGCGTCGGTGGTATCAGCTCTCGACTCGACCCCCTCGCAGGGGCTTACGTACAACGTCTTCACGCAGGTGGCAGGAATAAGCTTCACGACCTCGTTTCGCGTCCTCGAGTCTTCAGACCTCTACCCCGACCCTTATCCGCCTTTTGCCTTTCAATTCGTCTAACTCTATAAATGCCATGTTCTCTTGTTGTCTTTCCTGTAATGTTAAACTTGTAACTCTGTAATCACTGCGTCAGGCTACAGAGGGCCACACTTGCCCTGCATTAGCCTTCCTGCCCTATGGGCATGTATAATTCAATAAAATAAATTAATTAACCAGTTATTCTGATCTTGATGAAAAATTGGGCGAGCCTTCGAAATCTCAGATTGTACATGTCATTTTGCTTACGAATTTGTTTCTGTATAGCTTTTTTGGATCAAACTGCTACTCCAACCTTGATGAAAACTCAGGGAAATTTCGAAACCTTATATACCTTAGACATCGCACGTTTATAAGATGCCGTTTAATGTGTTTTCTTTGCCCTCTACCGATTAACGACTTCTCCATAGTTGACGTATAACTTACATTCAAGGAACATTCAAAATCAACAAACTCGTAGAATGACCATTTACTTATGATCCCATGGCAAAATGGATGAGTCCAGCTCCAAATAGCCTCGAATGCCTTGACGCGTGCTTACTGTACGCGGGAGAAAGCTGGAGGTGCGAGGCAGCGAGATCATTTTCGATCCATAATAATATTTTCATAGGTTGGTATTGTTAGGGGAGAAACTAATACTACTTCATATAATAATTTTTCATTCATTATTATTTTATAATTTTTATTACACGTTAACGATGCTAAAAAAAACTAAAGTGCATGAAAGTGTAGGAAAGCAGAGAAATTGAAATAGCTCAAATATGCTCAAGTATCTAACCAACGCGACTATAAAAAGCGTTCGCGAAGCGGCCTAAATAAAATATCGCATAAACCAACTACAAAAGGTACTAGTAATTCCTAATAAAATTACTATTCCCAGTATCACTTTGTATTGGAATATACACTTGTTAAAATAGCATATATTATTTCAACTGTAGGCCTACTTTTGAAAGGAACTAAACGTAGTGCATCGATTTGTTTGATATAATTTATTCATAATTATTATGAATATGTAAAAACCATAAAATGGGTCCACTGTATACATGGTATCCAAAACTCGAAATTCTAGTGTTAGGTTTTGCTGTAAATAATTCTGCTTGAAATAAGTATATGGAGGCAACACACATGCATGGAAATATACTGCAATCGATCCATACCCATCAGATGGCTCCACTTGTGCCTTTCAATTTCCAACAACGACCCTTCGGTTAAAATTATAGAGTACACGACCCAGCTGTCAAGTTACGCGTGCAATATTTTATGATAGACGTTCGTTGTTCGTCATATACTTGGAAACACTTTTCTTAGTTTAGGTATGAAACAATAAACTGTTTTCCTCATTATTTATTCAGCCGCTTGAGACATGCTGATGTAATTCTCCTTCTGGTATAGAGAGAGTGCGGTGCCCTGGTTCACAACAAACAACCCTGCAGTCGATCTGACGACAGTGTGTTCAGGCCAGGGAGCATCAGCCATGGCCTGAGGACCAACATGGACACATCAGGTAATATGTGTTCAATGTAGGCATATTATTCTATGCACACTTCACACTGAAGAGTAAAATTGATGTGAGGTGATTGTAGACCACATTACGCTGTTCCTTTTTAGTTGTATGATGCAAAATAATATTTATTTCAAAGATGCTGTGGTTTTTGTTTGCATCGCACAATTTAAAATCAGTGGTGGGATCTTAAGCAATTCATTCGTTATATGAAATGTTTATATTAGTCTTCTTTCTTTGAGTAATGACGCACTCTGCAAGTATGCTTACAGACATGGCATCACCAGCCTTTAATCTCCTACGATAGACGGAGCAAACACTACCATATTCTTACACTTGCTATAGGTTGAGAGTCGCGCCTTGATGATATAAACAAAATTGAACAATCGAAAAAGAAACATGAAAACGCCAAATAGCTCCAGGAATAACAATTAGAGTGCTAACTATATGTCACGGAATGGTGTAATTCGTACTCATGAGAATATGTCATAATATACCCGGTTGTATGGGTGTGGCCAATACATTCTATTTAGACTGCGTCTCATGGGAAGTGGGCTGAAACACCGTACATTTACATTAAAAAAAAAATTAAGTAATTGGATTAACACTCTTGGGTGGGATGATTAAAATAGAACGTAAAAGACTGAGCACACCCTAGCTAGGAATCCATCTTGCCGGGCAGGGGCTGGAGATGTAGGCTGTGCGGGTACCAAAATATGTGTTCAAAAATAAATATTAAAAATAGTAATTTAGAAGAAAGAAACTTCATAAATAGTATTTTGAGTTGACCAAAACGGTTTTTAACATTTTTTTGTCCATGGACACTCCCAAAGTTGTTCTTTTTTAAAGCATTTTCAGAGGATCGTGTTAGTAAAAAGTATTCGATATGGCGGATATTTACTGAAAATTATAGCTTACACTTGCATGTGACTACGATAATTGATATTTTGAAATGTGTAGGTTTCATATCTTGTACGATTTTTTGTGCTTGGCGGTACAATTGCTCTCACTCTCAGCGTACCGGTAAGCTCCAAATATCGAGGCACGCAAGATATTCATTCATTTCAAAATATCTAAATGTCCTAGTCACCGGTAAATGTAAGCCATCCAAAACAAATCGAATGCTTTTTTGCGCATTCTTAAAAATGTTTGAAAAAGCTTTAATATTGGGAGCATGCATTGTCAAATAATGTTAATAAATAGTTTTGGACTACCGGTGCTCAATAGACTATTTTTATGATGCTCTAACTCCAAAACTACTATTTTATAGTTTTTATTATGCGTCCGCCGGATGGCGCTGAAAAAAGGTTTAATGTAGAATGCAAAGTTTTATTTTGGATTGCTTTGAAGTTTGAAGCTCTATGTCCCATGGTTAAATACCCCCAGTAAAATATTATGTCAAATGCTTAATGTCACGTTACAATATTTGACGCTATTGG
Organism: Sweltsa coloradensis; assembly: GCA_024449915.1. Taxonomy (NCBI): domain Eukaryota; kingdom Metazoa; phylum Arthropoda; class Insecta; order Plecoptera; family Chloroperlidae; genus Sweltsa; species Sweltsa coloradensis. The sequence goes on along the minus strand of JAMZAV010007740.1, from coordinate 3,153 downwards.
ACAACATATCAAAATAGTGATTTAGTAACTGACCGATAATAAGCCACCAAAGCGTTTGTTTGTAGTAATTCCCCAAATTATTTACTATAGTGGACAATTATTTTAAATGTTCTCGTAACGATACATGCGTGTATCCTTTAAAACAACCTTCCACAGCTTCAACAATTTTGGATGAAAATTGGAGGCCAAAATGTTGTCCAGAATGTATGAGGAAATTCGCTGAATTGTGTGATCAAGCTCTGGCAGGCCAGCCAGGCGTTCATGCGTAGTGCCAGAGTTTATATTCTGGAACGCTTTTGGTTTAATTTTGTATAGGTTGTGTGGGAAGGATATTAGGCGTTTGACTCTATCATAGCTCATTTTGGCAGAAATTGTACCTCTATAGAGACATTTGGTAGCACTTTGCCAAGCTTGTGTAGAGGTCATGCATTTGGAATGTGTAAATCTTGTTACAGACATGCGCATATCCTTCCTGAAAATATGATAGTTAAAAATTGTTTGAGTGAAAATTATAGGTGAAAAAGTGGTCCAGACTAACACGTGAAAACCGTTTGATTTGGCGGTCGAAAGATTTTTAAATTGGGCGTAAACGGTTTAGCATTGAAAAAAGTTGGATCGAGCTCAGCCAGATATGAACAATATGTCGTTTAAGTTTTGGATTGGAAATTCGGGGTCTTGCATTTCCAAATCTTGGCACGGTTTTCATTAATGTTTATTGGATGAGCGAAGCAAAGACTTCAATTTCACTGACCCCTCAAAAATTTAGGTCCAATAATGTTTTTGTTTTGTTCCTGTCTGTTTGTTCGCTCTCTACCGGGCAAACGGCATACACGATCTGGATAAAAATTGGAGGGGACCTTCGAAATCTCTAAACTTAGACCTGCCACGTTTTTGGGTACAATCGAAGAAATATTTCTCATGAATATCGTACTTTTACTATTTTTTTTCGATTTTTAGTGCGATATTTTCGTCACATTTGGGCCGATTATGACCAAACGGGTGGGACTACAAAGCTCATATTTTACATGGACATTAAGGTTATGGTGATGTAGAACCTTTTGAAAGAAAAAGTTGAAAAAGTTAGCCAGAATCTATGGAATAAAGGTTTTAATATGAGTTTCTTTAGGCATATAATAACAATTAACAAGTAACAATAGAAATTTGACAACAATCACCTACAATGCATTCAAAAAGCACTTGCAAAGGAAAAGTGGTCCTACGCAAACTAAAAACTTACAAAAAAGCTCATCCATCAACGCGGCGGGACTTAAGCGTTTTCCTACAAACATTATTGGAGCCGTCCCACAGTGCCGCTTCCCGTAAGGCCATCAACCCTTTTTTCCCCCTATGCCATCATTACTACCTGTCGATAAAGACCATGTTACACAACAAGGTTTGTTGGCCTTGGGGTAATTGATTTATTCCCGTAAGGCCAACAGCGTATATATCATTTGAGGTAAGGAGCGGGGCGTTGTTGGCCTTGGGGTAATTGATTTATTCCCCTTAGGCCAACACCCTGCATTTAAGTATTGTAAATACAAACGAGGTTTGTTGGCCCAATCGGAATTTACTTATTCCCCTAAGGCCAACACCCTACCATGCATTTCATTATTAAATATGAAAAGTTTGTTGGCCTAAGGGGAATAAATTAATTACCCTAAGGCCAACAACGTCCCGCTCTTTAGCTTAAATAATTCATATACGCTGTTGGCCTTACGGGAATAAATCAATCACCCCAAGGCCAACAAATCTTGTTTGTGTAACATGGTCTTTATCGACAGGTAGTAATGATGGCATAGGGGGAAAAAAAGGTTGATGGCCTTACGGGAAGCGGCACTGTGGGAGGACACCAACATAATTAATTGTTTCGATTAGCGTCGTTGCCATGTACCTGACGATAAACGTTTACTTCTTGCACATTTTGAGTCTTTGTTTCTTCACAATCTGTTCATCAGAATAAATATTAACCCTTCATCGTTCTATTCGCGAACGCAGACCTGTTCCCAGAATTTTTCGCTGTGATGATGTGAGGGCCGAAGGCCGTATAAAAGAAACAACGAATTTAATGTTGAAGGTAAATATTGAATTGTAATTTCTTAGTAAAATGCTTTTGTGTATCAAATTTTTTCCCACTGTTCTCGGAAGTTGAAGGTAGTGTATTTTTCCAAACTCATATCATTCCTGGAATTTTTCCTTATTCAAGTCGGGGTTCCTCCCGAAAAATACGAGATAAAGCCAATATTTAGTTGGATGAGCGAAGCGAAGACTTCAATTTCACCGACCCCCCAAAAAATTTAGCTCGGGTGTTTTTTTTTTTTTTTTTTTTCTGTTTTTCTGTCTGTTTGTTCGCTCTCTACCGGGCAAACGGCATATGCGATCTTGATGAAAATTTGACACGACCTTCGTTTTCTCTGAACTTAGACTTGCCACGTTTTTGGGTACAATCGAAGAAATATTTCTCAAGATTGCCGATTTAGTTTTTAATACTAGGAAAACGCTTAAGTCCCGCCGCGTTGATGGATGAGCTTTTTAAAGTTTTTAGTTTGCGTGGGATATCTTTACTTTTGCAAGTGCTTTGTTTTGCTGCCTACGCATTGTAGCTGATTGTTGTCCACTTCTTTTGTTTCTTGTCAATTGGTATTATTTACCGTAAAAAACTTATATTAAAAGCTTTATTTCTATGGATTCTGGCTAACTTTTTCAACTTTTTCTTTCAAAAGGTACTACATCACCATAACCTTAATGTCCATGTATAATATGAACGTGTAGCCCACCCGTTTGGTCAGAATTGGCCCAAACGGCACGAAAATATCGCACAAAAAATCAAAAAACTTATATTAAAAGCTTTATTTCTATAGATTCTGGCTAACTTTTTCAACTTTTTCTTTCAAAATGTACTACATCACCATAACCTTAATGTTCATGTGTAATATGAACGTTGTAGCCTAACCGTTTGGTCAGAATTGGCCCAAATGGCACGAAAATATCGCACAAAATCGAAAAAAAATCGTAAAAGTACGATATTCATGAGAAATATTTCTTCGATTGTACCCAAAAAACGTGGCAAGTCTAAGTCAGAGATTCGAAGGTCTGTCCAATTTCATCAAGATCGCACATGCCGTTTGCCCGGTAGAGACGACAAACAGCGACCAC